>VZTI01005702.1:1188678-1281706 GCA_013397865.1 Struthidea cinerea | reverse complement strand
AGAAGGTGACTCGGGCTCCAGTTCATAAGCGTGAGTTTCCCGAGAAACCCTGCTAGCAACTGCTCCGTCCTAACCTGCAGGTGCTTCCCCGTGGAAGTACTCTGCGTAAACAATTCATCCTGGATGGGCAACTCGAGTGCTTACCCCCTACAATGTAGGGGGTGGTTTAAGGAAGGGCTGTTCACTGACCCAAAGCTCTCATTGCTGTGTGGCTAGCCGTGCTCAGTTCAGGGTGCCAGAGCCTTCAAGAAGCTCAAGTTAATGACATGTCACTTTTCTGCCTTTCTGTCCCTTGGGCCCTCCTGGAGTCTGCTGGTGGGGCAGGGATAATGTTATTGTGCTGACCTAAAATACCAGCTGGTATGTGTACACAAACTCTTCTTGGCTTTGGTTGTGTAAAGCCCCTAACTCAGCTTATGGCTTACTGGGAGTAGATGGTGTGAAGGATTGTAGCCTGGTCACACATAGTGCTAGGGATTGTGATGCTTAAGCTCAAAAATTAAAACTTCAGTTTTTAACTCTGCTTGAAGTGCCTTCTTGCCAGTGAAGTCCTTCATAAGTCTGTGGCAGTGCTTGAGCACTTTTGTTAACTTGCTGTACTTGAAACTGCTCCTTGCCAGAACTGAATGTGGAGCAGACTGCACTCCCCAGCCCCATTAGAACTGAGCAGCACCCTCGTTCTCCTTGGTGTGAGGCACTGAATGTGATGCTGCTCCCCTGGTTCCTGACTTTTACTACACCTCATTCTTTCTGTGAGGAGTCTGTCACAGCAAGACAGCAACAAGTGGTACTTCAGAGGCACCAAATGTAGTTGATGGCTTTTCCGATGAACTTCTGTTATTGATGTCTGTTACGCAAGGAAAGTGATTTTCTTTTTGAAAACAAGTGACACTTTCTGTTTTCCTCCTGAGTTGCCCTCCCACAGCGTTACTGTGTGCTCTGCTTCAGGGTGCTGCTGTTATCAAGTGCTTCTCTGGCTTTGAAAACACCATCCCTTCATCTAGAAAAGATGAAGTGCCCAACTGCATGGTCAGTGCTGCATCAAAGCAAGGCTTTGCTGTCTACGTAGATGACCCAGAAGATAAAGAAAACTACAGCTGCCAAGTGTCTGAAGAGCTGGAATTAAGCCACTGTGACCTGGATACTAGTGCAATGACATCCAGTATTCACCTACTGCTGGATCTGAGTTCAGGTAACTCCTGTTACTACTCAGATGGTATCCATAGCACAACTGCATGTAGGGTGGTTAGGAATTGTGCATTGTAAGCTAGTGAGTAGCTTATGTTACAAAAACTAACACTACAAGCTAACTTGGATTGTGTCTACATGAGGGGCAACACTTCTGAGCTAAAAGTAGCAAGAGAAAGTCAAGAGATTAATTATACAAATGTCTTGCTGCTTCCTATTACCTGTTAGGCTCTCCTATGGTAGTGGACACATCCTTCCAATCCCAGCCTGAGGATCACATGGAAGATGTTGTAACTCTGGCTGTGGGAGAGTATGCAGAAGACATTCATCAGTACCTCCGAGAGGCTGAAGTAAGTTGCTATAGGTATCTGTGGTGGGCTGCAATATTGCAGAGATCCGATGCTACCACTGAACTACAAAGGAGAGAAAGCAAATAGTAAAAGTCATCTCTTAAGGCAGCATATAGTCAGTGATCAGTTCTTTCAGGATTGCTGCATCCCTGATATTTCCTATGATGGGAGCACCTCTTGACTATTTGGTATGAAGAATTCTTGCAAGTGGGAGTAGAATGCTGAAAAAATGCTAAAGCAGTTTGATGCGATCTCACTAATAGCTCTCTGGCTATAGTAGTAGCTTTTCCTACCTTCTTGTGTCAGAGCAGTGAAGTGCGGTCTCCTGATAGGAAGAAGGGGAAAAATCCGATTTGTTCAATTTCAGGTCCTTCTGCATGGCTCAATTGTTTGATGGCAAAGGCTGTCCATAGTCCAGGAAGTGTTTTACTGTTCTCCTGCTAACACTGTAGCTTCAGTCTGTCCCTTCAGTGTAGAAATACTACTTTCTAGAGATGCCACTATGTGGGATGAATTACCACTAGCACAATAACTGTAGTTAGTACTTATAGTTATTAACAGTGGGACAACCTCTGCTCCTTTTAGTGTAAGTATAAAGAATGTTCATCAGCTCAGCTGTCCATGGTTCTCTTCAGGGTGAGAGATCATCCTGATTCTTCAACTCTTTCCAAACAGGTAAGATTTAGGCCCAAGCCCTACTACATGAAGAAGCAGCCAGATATCACAACAGGAATGCGTGCCATCCTGGTAGACTGGCTGGTGGAAGTAGGGGAAGAGTATAAACTTCGGACAGAGACTTTGTACTTGGCAGTGAACTTCCTGGACAGGTTTCTTTCCTGCATGTCTGTTCTCAGAGGGAAGCTGCAGCTCGTAGGGACAGCGGCAATTCTTCTGGCTGCGTAAGTGTTTCATCTTCTGAAATCTTGGTGGTCTGAAACTTATTTTTGGGCTTAGTCTTGAAGTGTAACTTTAAGGAAGGAAGGTTGCAGTAGTAGGTAGCTCTTCATGATGTTTCAAGATTAGCAACTTGGCCTGTTTTGGTACTATTAAAATTAAACATTTAATGTTCAGTGTGAAGAACTGTAGTGGGGAAAGCTTGTAACCATAAAACAGGAGCAGAAAGAGTACTGTGTTAAACTGCTAGCCTGTAAGGCTGTAATAGATTGACTTGCAATCTACAGTTAGCCTTTAACTGCTCTAAGTAGACAGGGTAAGCAAAATAGCTTCAGAGTGTATGGGTGTTTGTCTGGAGTGTGCTGTGTTACTGAGACTTGCCAGCTGAACGCTTGCTGTTACTCAGGAGCTAACAATGGGAGTGTTATATCTATCTAGACTGATGACTTGGAGTTCCTCTAAGCATGTTTGCCTAAACTTGAAACTAAATTGTTAGCTAGCCTGGAGGAGCAAGAAAAGTTAGATCTTTACACAAGTTTTAGTAGTGTCATATGCTCATCCTGATGTGGGTCCAGCACGAAGCTTTCTTTTACTATAACTTCAAAGCTGACATATGTGGCTTCTACATCCCTTTTTCAGGAAGTATGAAGAGATCTACCCACCAGATGTGGATGAATTTGTCTATATAACAGATGATACCTACACGAAGAAGCAGCTGCTAAGAATGGAACACTTGCTTCTCAAAGTGCTGGGTTTCGACCTAACAGCTCCAACCATCAACCAGTTCCTCCTTCAGTATATTCAGAGGCGTGGAATCTGTATGAGGACAGAGAACTTTGCAAGGGTATGGGCTGTCTGCCTTCTGGGACTGAGAGGGAAGAAGGGATCCTTAAAGGAGGACTACTTGCATTTTATGAAGCTATCTCTGCAACAGGCCTAAAACTGGTGGCTTGTGTGCTGAGACTTCTGGATAAATGCCTCATGGAAATCCTAGGTTTGGTCTACCTTGTCTGGTTAGGGGTAATTCACTGAACAGGCAGTTAGGTGGTAAAAATCTGATGGTTTTTTCAACAGTGCCTGTGTAGCAAGTCTGTTCTGGATTTGGTGCTACTGCATATTGCTCCACAGTGACACAGAATATTCCTGCATAGCTGCATAGGAGTTGCCTGATGTAGGCAACCATGCTGAGAAACAGCAAACTTACGGTAAAACACCTGATCACCTGATTCTCTGCAAAGGGTATAGGATTGTACAATGACTCTACTCCAACAGACCCCAAGCTGTGCTTCTTAGAACTGTCCATTTATCCCTGATCTCCGAGTGGGGTCCACCAATGTAAACAAGAGCCTTAGAGGATGGGAAGAGTGTGTCTGTTATTTTTATGAAACTTGAATTTTCTAAGTCTCTATCTGTAAAATCATGACAGAACTGATGATGGGACCAGACCTTCAGATTACAGTATAGATTGTTTAGGCTTTGGCAAAATATGGTCTTTCTGTCCCCCTGAAACATGATAAAGGATCTTCTATAAGGTAAACAGGACTAGAATGCTAGTTCTCCTCCAAACTAGATACATAGTTTGTGCTTTTTTTTTGAGCATGGTACTGAGACCACTGCCAAACTTTAATACTAGCTGTATTGGACTGATTGTACCAGCTAAGTTCATTCTTTTTGGAAAACTTGGGTTTTCTTGTTCAGTATCTTGCAGAGCTGAGTCTCCTTCAAGCTGATCCTCTTCTGAAGTACCTTCCTTCACAAATTGCTGCAGCAGCCTACTGTTTAGCAAACTATACAGTGAATAGATCATTCTGGGTAAGAACAACTGTGTGTTAATGAATAGCTTAAGCATTTTGTTATTGTTAGAACTGAGCTGAGAAGGGGAAGGAGTAGCTACAAAGTATCTTGTTCTAAAGGCTGAAATCCTAGGATGAGTAGCTGTTCTTGAGTTAATGAGATGACCTGATAAATGACTGTTAAGTAAACCTGAAATATCATGCCTCCTCTCTGAAACAGGAGGGATTTTACTGTCTTGCTCACTTACATCAAGACTGTACCAAAGGCCTCACAAATCTCCAAAACTATACCCCCAAATACAATTCAGGTCTTTCTGGGAGAAAGGGGAGAACTGAATGTGTTTACTTGAGTGGTTACACTGAGTGGCTGCTTTACCACAAGCCTTGGTAGACCTTCAAGCTGTGTGTTGGAGGAATAGCTTTAGTAGAGAGTAAGATCCAGAAGACATGTAATGGGTGCCACGTGCTTAGAGCAGAAGGAGCTTGTCCTATCTCATGGCACCAAGGAAGACCTAGGATGAAACTGATGGCACAATACAATTGAATCTTTTTCATGCTTAAAGAATCTAGAGTGAGCTCTGATGTAGTGAAGAGTTTCTGCTTCCATAGGAAGCCCATCTTCTAGATGACGCTGACTACAGTAGAGTAACACTGTTTTTTCTCATCTGGCCAGCCAGAAACACTTGCTGCATTTACTGGATATTCATTAAGTGAGATAGTGCCTTGCCTGACTGACCTGCACAAAGCATGCCTTGATGCTCCCCATTGCCAGCTGCAAGCTATTAAGCAGAAGTACAAGCACCCAAAGTAAGTAGCCAGTACTCCAGTGTTCTGTAACTTGGATGGCTGTAAACACAGGGTGACTCTGGTTTTTCAGCTTGGGCTGTGGCTGCTGCAGCTCTCTCATAGTTGTCAGCTTCTAGTTCTGAAACAGAATCCTCCATCAACCTCTTGAGGGGAAAAGTTTTCTGACCGGAAAAGTGATTGATACATAAGTATGCAGATGCATTGGATAACAACTTCGTTTGCAATGTTGCAGGATGATGCTTCTCTTCTCCAATGTATTGCACAATCAGGTGATAGCTTAGCTGACAAATCTGAAGCCAATATCTGTAGTCACTGCATTTCTATTCCAGGTACCTGCAGGTGTCTCTTCTGGAGCTTCCAGCAGTTCTTCCTCTACACTAGAGACTGTGGATCCTGGACTTGAAGATTACTTTGTCCCAATCAACAAAGCTGGTCTAACGTTTCATAGAGCACTGCAGGTCATGTGTCTGTAACCATAGTGATCAGAATGGTTTTTAAGGGAATATTTTTTAATGAGATGCCTTTTTTAAGATAGACTATAGCTCTTAACATAACTGACAGCACTTTTAATAAATGTCTTATTACACTCTACTTCTGTGAATGTTCTGACTCCAGTTAATACCTGCAGTAGCAGTGAGTGGAATAGATTTCAGAGTGGTTTTTTATTTGTTTGTTTTGTTTGGTGGGATTTATTTTGTTTTTTACTAAATTGCTGTAAGCACTTACAAGCTGGAGTGGATAAAGCAGAGCTTGAACCACCAAATTGTGGCATCCCCATAGGCGCAGGTGATTTGCTGTAGTCCTATTTGTTCTTTCTTCAATGAGACGAGATCATGTGGGCATGAACGGAAGCTATTTTCTGTGACTTCTTTACCATATCAGACCAAGAACATCCACATGCAATTGGTCTATGAACTCTGAACGTGTTTGTAGAAAATCATCAGTGTTGAGGTCAAAGTCACACTTCCCTTTATGGAGACAAAATAGGGGATTGCTCTGCAGGGGGTTGGAGGAAGGGGAGATTGTAGCTGGCAGAGCTTTGGGAGCATTTCCTGCACTGGTGAACATACTGTAGGAGAGAATAATGCTAAAAGCTATGAGGTACTGGAACAGCAGAGTTGATCTAGATGGCTCCTGAGTGATGCTTGTGGTATGGAGTGGTGTTACAACAAAGCTGTCTGAGATGTGCTCTCATGTCACTAGAGCACTGGTGAGCACGTGTGAAGGGAGTGTCAGAACTAACTATTAGGTATCTTAGCCTGGGCTGCTACATGGTTTTGTGTACCACTGTCGGTTTTTTGTTAGGTAGTGCTTTGAAAAAAACCCCCAAACATCCAAATAGGACACTACCTCGTGTACTCTCAAACACAACCCCTGTCCAAAGTAGTTTAAAAATGTGTTGGTCATATTGGTCAACATGTAGAGGACTATAATGCACTCATCTAAATGGCAAGGTAAGTCTGAGGTGTGCTCTTACTGCAAGAGTTTAAAACTTCCAGGGCTTACTGCTTCCTAAGAGAGCAATCTGTACAGTTAATTGTGTTTCCAAGGAAGAATAGGTTTAACACTTGACACCAGCATGCAATTCAGCAGACATATTAAGTACCAGCTAAAAAGCCTCTTATTTAATTTTAAAATCTGGTTATGCCAATATGTGTGTCATAAGGCTCTTAGCTTTGGGCATTCCTTCAATGTATGTAAGACTCCCTTAATTCCTCCCTGTGCAGCCTGGTGGATCTTTCTAGTCGTGCAAGCTCTTGTATTTCTCCAAAGTGGAGGCAGTGGTCATGACTGCTTCACTTGTCTCAAAGTAAACATCCTTTAAGGGAGGGGAGTGTTCCATTTCAGTCCAGCACAGTCTTGTTCTGCAATTTCAGTCTAGTTCTTGGTCTTGCTTCAAACACTTTCTAATCAGTTAAGTGAATTTGTCATTACTGATAATGACGGAAGTGACCAGATGTCCCATGCTCATGTCTGTGGTATTCATTTTGTGGTGGGGGCCTAGATCCATGGATTTTGTCCATGCAGTGAATTTCATGGCTTGTGGATGTATGTCTTAAAGGTGGGCTATGACTTTCCCTCATGCCTGCAGTCAGCTTCTTTAAAGAAAGTGTCTCAGCACAAGGCTGTGCCAGTGACGCCTAGCTACAACAGACAGTGAATTTCTTGGTCTCTTGTTTCACAAGGAAGTGGTGAGTGCACTGAGCAAGTGTTGCTAAGTCTACTCATCTTATGAGTACCAGCTTGTTTGGTTTTTCAGGCTGAACATAAGATACTCTGAAACTCCATGTTAATAAGACTCTATTTGTAAGTAATAGTGCCCGCTGAACTGCAGCTAACTCTAGTGTTGGGTATTTTCAAAGCAGTAATGAATGTCTCAAGTGCAGGAATGTTTTCCTTGTGTTACAGCAGATTAAAGATATTTGTATGCTCATGCTACAGTAGTAATGGGGAAGAGATGAGTTTTGTTCTTACGAATGGTCTATAACCACAGTCATGTCTCATGTTCCTAGGCCAACAGATTTGGTGCATCTAACAAGCTAGAAGTCTGAATTTACTAAGTTTTTTAACATCTGGAGTCTTTCTAAAAGCCACACTTTGTTCTGTTTTACTTTCTTAGATTTCGCTTAGAACTGCATGGCAATCGCAGGTTTCACTTCACCTCTCAGAGCTTCAGTTCTTTGGTATACAAACATACCTGAGGCTTTTTGGCTTTTTTCTTTTTTAAGCTGTAGTATGTGAAGACTGTGCTTCATCTTTTTTCTTGTTTTGTAATTATTTTTCAACTCAGCTTTTGACTTAAATATTGTTTTAGTCCAAGGCTGAAGAGGGTAAAAGAAGAAAAGCTAAGTAGTTAAGGTGAAGAATCACATAATGCTGCAGTGTGAATATTAATAATGAGTTTGGGCAAGATGGATTAAATGTTAATTTGTGAGACACAAGAAACTCGAAGTGGTCTCATCTGAGATCTGTAATACTGTCATTTTGAATGTTCCTGCTCTATTCTCACTTCCTTTTGTTGGTTTTGTCTTATTCAGAGCAGGGAAAAAAAGACTTACTGCTGTTACAGGAGTGAGCCTTGACTCTTCCAAGGTGAAAACGGAGTGCTACCTCCTCTCTCCTTCAATGTGAATCACCACACTTAACTCTGACCTACTCCTTGTGGGCTGTTCTCTGCAGATGATACCTGAGATCAAGGGATAAAAGATGCTGCAGTTGGGCATGAGGTGGTAATGAAGGTGAAATAATGCTTTTTTAGTAAGATGAAGTGCTTAAATGCAGATGTGAAAACACTTAGGAATACTGAAAATCAGCTATACAGGAAGGTGGATTTATAAAGAGGGAGATGAAAGCAACCCAAAAGTAGGCTTTAAGTTTTCGTTGATGTACTGTCTATGTTATACGGAAAAACTTAAGAGGTATAAAGCTCACAGCCTTGTGTGATGTTTGAAACCGAACCAGACCTTTTGAAGACAGCCATAGCCTGGGAAATAAATAAAGGGTAATCAGCATTAAAGCCTAAACTGAGACAGTCTCAATTCTTGACCATTGTCCTTAGTGGCTTGTAGACCATGGCCACAAATAAAACCCTTTTTTTTGATTGATTGGGGTTTTTTTTTTGTTCAGGAAATATTTCAGCTGTGGCAGTTCTGGAAATGTCAAGGCTGATCATGCTCAGTTAGCTCTACTGTGAAGATCAGTCTGTTGAATGTCAGCATGTGTGTTTCAAAGGCTGAATATTGACTTCTGTCCAGGTGACAGTATCTTCCCCCACTTAAAATGTACTGGGGCAAAACCTACTGGTGCAACAGCAGGCTGAGCACATCCAAGGAGCTTTGAGGGATCACTCAATACTCGTGGTGGAGCAGGTTGGAACTGAAAGGTGTTGAGGATTTTATCTTTGACCCATGATGTTCAACTCAAGAGGTCTTTAACGTTGGTATTAGAACAAACACAAATGTCCCTCATCTTATTCTAGCAATTTCCATGTTATCATGCTGTGACTTTCAAGAGACTTGGCTGTATGATCCTGGTTTGTCTGTGTTGTAGTTAAGATTTTTAACCAATAATTTCTAACAATATTGTAGCCGTCTCTGGTGTCCTGAGAAAGCTGTTCTTATAGCTGATGCATTGTAGAGCCATTGTTCCCTTAAGATTAAAAGGGTAAAGCACAACTTGATGCTTTATGGGAAGGTACTGGTTTAAAAGCTATGGTCTGACTTTGTTTTCATCTTCTCTGGGGTGAGTTAAGGATGTCTTAGAGGTAATTAGGTAGTTAGAGAGAATGCCTTAACTGTGTTCGGAACAGTTAAGCAACAGAAGGTTGTCTCCCTTGCTGGGAAATCTGGCTGTGTGATTAATCTGCGTGCATACCTGCTTGTTGTCAGTTCTACAATTGACTCAAATTGGCTCTGACCACTGAGGTGGGTACTTGTTTTAGCCAGCGACCTTGAAGCAGCTTGTGGGGCTGCTTTTAAGCATGGGAAACAAGCCAGCAGCATCAGTGGTTGCTTCCTGGGATTAAGCTTTTTATCTTACAATTTTCCTCAGTACCTGCTTCCCCAGAGCAAGATCATCTTCCTGTACTGAAGACCTGTGCAGACTGTGCTAGGCAGATGTGAACTGAAGGAAGTGCAGATCCATCCCCTAATACTCAGATGTTCTAGAGCCCTTTCAAGCTGAGTCTTACGAAGTTTTTTGGGTCCTGTAGTGTTTATAGTGGATGGATGTATTTTCCCACTGCATAAGACAAGAGATACACTGAATACTTACTTTTAGCTGTTATTTGTTTCATAGTTCTCTTGTATGGTAAGCTCTGACTTTCTCTTGGATGCTTGTTTATATTGCATTTACTTAATAGCAAAAAAGACAAAGCTTTGCATGATGAGATGCCCATAATGAACATCCCTGACAAGTTCATGGAGGATGTGCACTGCAGAGATGTTCCTGCAGAGGTGTAGAGAAGCAGTGGTTTAGGCAGCCTGTGTGATAAGTATCTGATATAGCCAGTCACAGCTCTTCTATGCGCTCCTTGTGGTTTGTCACTGTAGATGGCAGCCCTGCAAACATTGAAGAGAATTAGCACAGACAAACTTACAGAACAGCCTACAGAAGGATACTGACCACGATACAGTTAATCCTAAAGTACATGCCTACCTGCATCAAATTAACTTGTGTCAGGCAGTCCTGTCCCTAATCCTCCTGAAGATGCCAAAATTATGGCTCCATCTTGGAGTTTTGTACAGTGCTTGCCTAGTTATGCTGTGCTGGTACTGAAAAATCATTGTGGATTGAGAAAGGACTGGTTCCTGGCCAAATATCTGTCTCCTTTTGGCTTGTTTCCATGATGCTTAGGGCTGGCTAGTTTTTTAAGTAGATTTGTCTTGGAGAGAGCTTTTGGAGCAGGACAAAATGCTCAGTGTGAGCTAACAGGCTGTGTGGGTGTCTGTGCTCAGAGCTCATGCTTGTACTCTGCGCTTCTTTCATCTTAGTAGTGTGTCTAGAATGACCAAGTGTCCCTGCCATTAATACCAGTAAACACCTAGTTAAACCATAGGGGAGTCCTCAGTCCTTGTTTTTCAGATCTTCTTTATTTGAACACAGAAGAGCCTTACTGGAGCCAAGTACTGAAAGAACAGGCTCATGATGAAGCATTGAGTTCTGGCAAGAAATAGTCTCCTCCCTCCACCATCTGCAGCCAAGCTGCCTTTTCTGCTTGTTTACTGTTGTTTGTGTTTTGATGTGTAAATAACTTGGAGAAGTAAGAGGGGGCGCTAGACCCCACGGCATTGAACAGATGACGCGAGCTGCTTACAGTGGAATAACGTAAACTCTATCCCTGTTTAGGCAGACGCTGAAGTGACATATCTCAAAACAGAATAATCCATTTGGTTATGTTTTCCCCTCCTAAAGAGGATAGAAATACCTGAGAATTAACGAGATGGATGGCAAAACAGAGTGCAGATGGACAGCAGCAGCGGTGCTGTTCCTCCGTGTGACAATGGAGTGAGATATTGAGGTGGCAGAAGCAGGTTGAGTCTGAAGCACATTTGCACAGCACGTGCTTTCAAGCAGCACACCTGTCCCAGTGCCCTGAATTACTGTCACCTCTGTTTACTGAAGAGGCTCAGCTGGATTCAGCCACGCAGGAAAAGACCTTGAGCTTTTTGTTTTGTTAAACCAGAAGGACGCTGTATCCTGATGGTCTCCGAAGGACAGGACCAGAAGAGGGCACCAGCATCCTTGGTCCGGGACTTGAGGGGAAAGCCAACCTCAGCGTTCCCCAAAAGGGTCAGAGCCCAAGAAGGTGTTTGGTCTTGGATTCCTTTATACATGTTTTTGGGTAGACCAGGAACATGTGCGATCACTGCAACAACACAGTTTTGTTCAATTAATTTTTCATTAAATGTAACCAGGATTTAGCCAAGTTGACATGTAAGGTTGTCAGCTGTGCTGTCTAACTCTCACATTTGGTGATCTAAAGATACTTTAAAAAAATAAACGATCTTTTCAGAACGTCTCTAGTCTTGTACTGTGAAGCTTGACTCTTTGCCCTAGTTTATCAAACATTTTCTGTAAGATTTTTTTTTTCCCCAGCTATAAAAATCAGGCTAACTGATGTTGACTTTAAGCTTGATTCAGAGAGGATAAAAATGTGATGGAAAGTCCTCTGCTAATATTAATGACATAAGTGATCTGTTGAAGCAACTCTGATGTAGGAGCATCTCCTTATATTGCAGGTTGGGCAGATGAAATGCTTCTAATATTACAGGTCTTGTATGGTTTGTGCAGGAAAGAGGGGAAAAATCAGTTATAATTTTTAAGTTAGAATGTGTTTCTCTTGCTCATTGAAAACTTGAGTGCTGATTTTTGTTTCAAGATAATCTAGCTATATGGAGAGTGTTTATGTATGAAGATTGTTGCCCAGTTCATGGTATTTAAGTATGATTTTTTTATCTTAGTCATGTTGTCCTTTTCCTGTCCCAACTTGTATTGAATTTTACTTTCACAAGCTGCTCACTCATTCAAATTTATACTTTTCTTTTTCTACAGCTATTTCTAAAATGTATTTGCTCTCATCTTATCTCATTTGCATCTCATCTTTAACCTGTTAAATAGGAGGCAGAAGCTGCACTGCCGGAGTCAGTGGAAAACTTCTATCCAGGGCAGTCATCTGAGTGCTGCAGCAGTGTGTAACAGTTCAATAAAAAACTTGTCAGTGAAGCTTTTTGAGTCAAAGCGAGATGTTTTCTCCTTGGACAGTTGTGTTGCTGAGCTGTGACTGAGCCTGTGTTCCTTATGCTTTTTCAGCTTCTGCAGATATTTATACGGGTTTATTTTAAGACGGTTGCTGATCTATGTCGTGCACAGAGGTGTGGGCTGCCTGAGGCGCTCCATGGATGTTGGCTCAAGGAAAACAAATGCTTTGTTCTGGGTAACAGTAGCATCTTTCAGGAGGTGGAGTTGTCTCTGCATAGAAGGGGTACCGGGGAGAGCTGAGTGTGCTCACATCATACAGGCATGTCTTCAGTAGGCACTCAAGCACCCGTGAACAAATGCAATTTTCTGCATATGCCTCTGCATCTGCTAGCTGGACATTGTACTCCTTCCTCTCTTTTCTTGTCATTTGGTGACTGCTTACAACTTTCAAATGAAGTGGAAGGATGATGTGGCCCTGCAGAGGCTCCTTTGCCAGCAGGATAACGCTTGGCCCAGAGCCAGCAAGTAATAAATATCTCATGGGGTAGGACTGACACACTAGTGTTGAAGAGAGCACACGCAGTTTTAAAAGTATCTCCCTGCATCCAGTCTTAAATGTGAAGTTGGCTCTTAATCTTTTCTTAGCTACTTGTCCTATATCACCTGGTGAAAAGACAAGCCCAACAGGGAATAAACAGGCTCTGCCAGCCCTATTTTTTCTGCAAGTAATCAGTGCAGAAAGCTCTGCTGCAGTTTGCCAGATTTTGCCTCACAAAACTATACTTTCTGTAAATGGCTTCTTGTTTTAGTGCATGGACTTTAGTCCACCATGTCACTCATAGCATAACCACTGCTCATGGTCCCAGATCACTGAGCTGAGCAATAAGTGATGTACGAGTGGGTTCTGCTGTTGAATATCATTCTCTGGGCCAGAGGTTGCTATATGGGAACTGCTGATCTCTGTAACTCCCACTTGTGTTAAAGCAAATGCTGACTGCACTTAACTGGGGAAAAATCCTTTATTCTATTGTCAGATGAAACCTCCAGAACCTTTCATAGCTGTATTGTAAAGACAGAAGCAATCTTTTTTAAAGATAAGTAAACAAACACAAAAAAAATATATGGAAAACCCAACACCCACCAAACTTAAATTCATTAATCAAAGTATCATAAAGACTATGCTGTCAATATTGTATCAATACTGCACTGAATTGTCTCTAGCACAACATGTTAATCAAAATTTGCTCTTCATCTGGAGAAACTGGAGATGCTTTGGGATGAGAGAAGCCTCCACAAAGTTGGTTGGTAAGTGTGTGAAAAAATAATAGAACATTTCCTTGTATGATGTGATAGATGTGATCATTCTAAGGATGCTCAAGGAGATTCTGGGAATTTCTGTGTGGTAAGTCTTCTTAAAGTTTCTGAAAAACTCAAGAGTGATGTTAAGTTTAATGGCATAAAATTCAATGTAACATTACAGCTAAAAAAGAAAAAAGCTCATTACAGTATTGAATGTAATGAATCCATCTGTCCTTGATCTATAAATGGGTAGAGGATTAAAGGCTAGATTTTTGTTTTCTAACCTTATTGACTGCCACTATTTTCAGCTAGTGAAGTCTTCACAGAATCTCACACAGTCATCAAATGGGGCCTGCATTTCATCATCAGAGTTTAGGATAGGAAGATATTTTGCAAATAGTTTTGCTATACTCCACATCCAGGGATGGTGATGACAATTTCTGCCTAGAGCCCTCCATTTTTTGGTAAAGAACTTGGATCCTTCTATTTTTTTTCTAAGGAAAGTCCTAATGCCACTGTAGAAAGCCTAGGAAATACATGAAGCCTCCAATGCTCATCAGTAAACACTTGGACTGAAATGAGTGGGTAGCCTTATTGGGACTGATCCCATTGTGCAGGGGCTGAACAGGATCATGGCTTCTTGTTCAGAGAACATGACTGCTCTTTTGCTTAGTTCATTGTCTCATTTGTATTTGTTCTGTCTTTAATAAATGCTTTGTAGGATCCTGCTGAGCAGACTGCTTTTCACTTGTTTCACCAGCGAACCTTTTAAGTTACTGTGTATGAACAGTCTCGAATTGTACTTCAGCTGTAGAAGAAACCTATGTGTATAATTTGAAGTAAGTGGTGTGTTAGGATAGTTGTGGGCGATGGTTAATTAGAAGGCTTGTTGCATTTCCGGCTTTGGCAACAAAAAGTGATGGGGTTTTTTTGCTCAATATTGAGCCAAAGCGTACAGAGGCCTTAGCTGATGTTGTCTGTATGGGTGCATTGATTTTTAAGGTCAAAAGCAATTATCAGACTTTCCAATGCCTTTAACCATGTTTGGGTGCTGCTAAATCCCTCTTGATACTAGAACCCCTCTATTTTTAGCTTCTATATATCTAACTAATTTCAAGTCCTTTAGTTTTCCTTTTACCAGCTAGGCTAAGGAGCCCTTCACTAACTGCATTTTCTTCTCATGTGAGAATTTAACTACAGCAATTTTGTTACCCCACAATGTTTCCTCTTGTAAACAAAATTGACTGCATTTTCTATGCTTGGGTTTGTTTGGGGCTTTTTTATGATAATAAGATATTTCTATCATATTTATGATAATAAATTACTTCTAGCTCTCATGTGTTTGCAGCAGTCCTGTCCAGTTACTGAACATCCTCTAAAAACACAGGCATTGGGGGATGCGATGCAGCTCCCATCATGGTCTCATGAAGGCAGTAGGCAGTAGAAGCTGCAGGTCTGCAAGGTCCACAGTCCCAGGGAAAGTAATTTCCTAATGAATGCTAAGAGTAACTGCTGGCAGCTTCATGCAGCTGAAGATACAGCTCTAGCTGAAGCCTGCTTGTAATGAAAGCTGATTCGCCAATTTTTTTTCCCAGTGTATACAAATCAGAGGCAATCTCTGCCTCCTGGCAAGCTACCCAAGCCATCAGTTAGACAGGATTTGGCCAGATGTCTTCTATGCAGAGAAGCACTGCTAATGTATACTAACTGTAATTATAATGCTAGTATTAAATATCACCTTCTGGTTTTTATCTGAAATCAATATCACTAAAGGACTTCACACTCTTCCAGTATTTCTTTAAATTTCAGAGGTAATAGCATGGATTTTGATCCCTATTTTGTTTTTAGTAGTGCTCACCTCAGTGGTGCTTGGATGGTTGGACATGACGTGGACTTCTCAACTCTCCTTTTCTCAAGGTGCCCCAGAAGCAGTACATAATTAAGGTGAAGGAGGATAAACAGTTTATGTAGGTAAAACTCTGAAAGGAGCAGGCAACTTAGCAGTGAAGGACACAACAAGGCCTGAGGCATGCAATGGTGCCTTTCCCTTAATATTTTCTGGCAGTATCATGCTGATGCTTTCCATCTGCAGTGGAAGAGGATTGAGTTAGGGATCATCTAATTACATGCCTCTGGTGGGTGTCTGTGGTGAGGTGCTGGCAGTGCGGGACTGCCCCGTGCAGGACACACACGGTTCCAGTTGCCTCCGACCCACCCACCTACCTCAGGGCACAACTGAGCCCTGCAGCCAACATGTTGTTTCTCAAGGAAAGTGTATTTTAGACAGGAGGAAAATACCTGACAGGAGGAAATCTGAGGGAAGACTGAGGCTGGAGGCAAAGGATTCCTCTGCAGCACTGGGAAAGGGTCCCACACCAGAGCAGAGGGAAGGGTGAGGGAGGTGGAGTGTCAAAGATGAGCCATTTACAGACTGACTGCATCCCTGTGCACTGCAGTCTGGAGGGAAGCCAGGCCTTGGGAACAAGGGAAGGAAGGCTGTTTCAAAGTTTGCCTCTTTCTTTCCCACTAATCAAATCAGTAGTTAAATATTTATTTTAATTGGTAATAAATTAAGTTAATTTTTCCCAACTCAGGTCTGTTTTGCCCACTACTGGGGAAGCAGGGTTTGTTTAGCCTGGGAAAAGATGGCTAAGGAAGTTTGCTTTCAACTGTTTAAAAGAAGGTTGTTAGAAAGCAAGCATGGGATTTCTCTGAGCACATAGCTGAGGCTGGGATGCAGCAGCTACAAAAGCAGCAAGGAAAACTCTGTCTACACTTGAGGAAAAATACTTCATTATGAGATTGGTCTTCAGCACTGATGCAGATTGCCCAGAGATATGGTGGAATCTCCTCCCTTAGAGGTGTCTAGAAGTCACTGGAACAAGCCTGGAACACCTACTGTGGCTGTGAGTTTAGCTCTGCTCTGGGCTGGGGGCTTCCAGAAGAGAGGTGTAACCTGGATTTTCCTGTCATCCCACAGGATGCACAGATGGAATAGGCAAACTTAAGTGTAGAGGGGCTATTTTTGCCGTGTGTTCAATAACTGTGCTGAACAGCTAAATATTAATTAAATGACATAAAATGACAGTGGAGGATGACAAATGCAACATTCTGTAAAAAGCGTGGAGTAATCTCTTGAGCTACTGGGCAAGAGAGCTTCTGCCTGTTAGTATGTTCTATGTGAGTTTGGGTTTTTTTATGTGTATCTATACATACATGAATATATGCATACACATTGGGGACGAAAGGTGAGGAGTTGTGCTTGACCTGAACACGTGATCTCTAAGGCTGAGTAAATGCTGACAATTTTGGTCACCTACTTCTGACACCCAGACAAAATTAGGAGCTGTGGTCACTGAGAAGCAGTCCAGGGGCAAGTTAATCCTCAACAGTAACAAATCTTCACAGTGTTGAACCTTAGGATGCATAGTACATCTTGGGAGATATCCTGCAGAGCCCAGGTTGATACAGCAGTTGTGTTGCTGTAGCTTGGAATCTCAGGTATGGTGCTTTGCTGCCGTACATGCCAGAAGTATATAGTTCTCATAACTGTGAATCATATATGCCAATAATATTTTGGTTTCATCAATGCTTATCAAAGCCAGGAGAAAAAAATAAGTAAATAAATAAAAAAGGATAAGCAGGCTCTTCGGAAAGCAGAAGGCAATATCTTCAATCAGCTTTATTTGACATGCAATCTGGTGCCCTCTCCAATTTGGTGGCTTGATCCTCAGAAGTTTAAAGTGGGAGGTAGGAAATTTAATGGTAGAATTCTCTACCATTTGTGTAGATGTGGTGTGTAGAGGGGGTTTTGTACTTCTAGTCGCTTTGTATATGTACCTGTGCACACAGCCTCTTACTGGTTTGAATTTGTTCTTGGTCATCTGTGTGCCAAGATACTCCCTTAATTTTGAGATGCTTCACAGAGCTTCAGTGTTTGATCTGTCACCTGTGGCATCAGTTCTGTCACAGCCATCTCTGTCATAATTGATGACAAAAATGTTGCCACAGCAGTTTTCATAACTTTTTTCATGCTCATTTGGTCCTTTGTGCCATCTGCTACCATGATGAACAGAAGAGTTATTTGGTAGCTTTGACTTTTGTAACCTAGAAGATTAAATGAAATCAACTCAATCCATGGCATCCTGTAACTTTAGAAACAAGCATGGGCTAAAGCTGACCTTGATGTTGGGTGTGACAGGTTTCAGTTGACTGACCCAGGACCTGGAGAGAGTTTTCAGGAGTGCCTGAATGACCAAGAAGCCTAGGACTTCTGCAATTTTAAAGACTTACGCTCCTGAATTGTTAGGTACTTAAAAACTGTCGGAATCAGTGGTAATGCTTGTCCAAGGTTCACTGAGCAGCTTGTTCTCATTTTGACGTGCAGTAAGAAGATGATTAAATAAGTCACTCATCTCTAATTTATTTTAACTGATTGCACTGCTAATATAGCAATGGGTTGTTGTAAAGCATGGCAGTGTTTCTTTGACGTTATTTAGGGAAAAGCTCATTAATATTGCAGGAATTGAAGTGTTATAATGTACCAAGAGCAGAGATGTGGCTGTCTGGAACCTCAGTGAAGGTTTTGGATTTTCAAATTTCAGTGCCAGGCTCCACTGCTAACGTATAAGTGGGACACATACTGCAATTTTTTTTTGTCATTTAACACTTTGCTAAACATTGTACCATTGATCTGGCTTATGGCAGCAATTTAAAATAGTTTTTGCATTTTGAAATTACTGTGTAAACACATTTACTAAACTTCCATAGGAACCAGTGCTGTGAAAATGTCTCAGCAGTAAGCCAACGAGAAGCATATATTCTGTTCACTTCAGGGCTGGCAGTTCTGCATATTTACAAATTGCCTCTGCATTAATAATTCTAGGCATAATTGATTTTCATTTCTGGAAAAGCCTGAATATTGCATTAGATGTGTTGAGCAGATCAGCAGCTGTAGTGTTTATAATCTTTTGCCCTTTCATGTATTTTATGGGAAATGGCTTAAAGTCCACGTTGGTGTTACCTAACTGCAGTAGCTTTATGCGTTTTTGTATGTTTCTTTTTTATTTTTCCAGAGATTTTGCACAGTTGTTTTGCAAAATGCTGTGTTTATAACTTCCTAGAAACAGATGTGGTGTTTACGGACTAAAAGGAGCCTGGGAGTTAGGTTTTGAGCTGCTTTGAGGCAGAAATGTGGGGTAGGGTTTTCAAAGGCGCTCGCTGTTGAGCTAATCTATATTCCCATTGAAGTAGGTGGGAGTGTCAGAACTCCTAGGCCTGCTTGAAGGAATGATGTGAAGCATCATTTTCTTAGTTTCTCTGCCTGCAAAAGTGAAGGTAATAATAATCTCTCACAGCCATGTCAGTTGATGTCTAGTTAGAGGAACAAAAAAGCCTGTTAAAGTGTCATATAGCAGGAAAACTTGTGTATTTGTAACAGAGATTTTTCTGGTATGGTGTTTGAATGATCTAAGTTTGCCTCTCTTCTTTTGCAAAAAACAGAAAAAGGGAGCAGAGTAACTGAGCAGGCATCTGGGACTGGTGACATCTGGTCAGAGAAGGGATCTGGTCAAGAACAAAGACAACTAATACATGCAATAGATGAAGTGCAGGGATAGGTTGTTGTTTGGAGCTTGCCAAGAATGAAGGATTGTGAAGCTAGAAGGAGTGAATATGAGGAGGATGAGTCTGACTCTCATTAAATAATCTGTGTAATCTTCTCTTCTCCAGAAGCCTTTACTCATGTGAGTTAGAGCATTCAAAACTGCTTACACAACCAGGAGAAGAATAAAGCGCGGGGGGGGGGAAGGAAAGAAGAAGGAAAAAAAAAAACGAGAAAACAAACCAAAACCAGAAATAAAGTAAAAACTTCTAAGTCTGTTGGGCTTGATGCCAGCCCTACCAGGATTCAGGTGCCTCCTGAGGAAAAGAGGAGGTTGAAAAGACTGTTTCCAGCCTGTTGTACAGCACTGTTTTGCCCTGGGGCATCTCTGGATAAAGGCTGTGGGTCAGAGACACCTGCTATTGATGGTTTACATGCCCAGGAGCTCCTGGATTCAATTCTGTTCCTACTAGGGCAGGTTAAGCCTCTTCAGTTTTTCATGATAATTGTGACAAATGGGAATCCAGGGGCTCAGCTCTTTTCCTCTGAAAATCAAGCTTTCTGTGTGGGCGGTTGATAAATAGAAGCCTTGAAGCTGAGAATGTTGCCTTCTGCTCTTCTGTGCCTTTTTTTTTACCTGTAAAGTTAAACCTATTTCAACATAGCTTTCCGAAGATATTCTGGGGCTTTTTCCTGAACAATTAGGAGGTGTAAAAATGTATATGGTATAAGAAAACAATATGTTAGGTTAGAGTATGAACATGAAAATATTTCTATGGGTGCCCAAAAGAAAGGAAAACCAACTTAGCCACCACTGGGGCTGGGAAGGCAGAAGATCTAAATGTCTTTTCTTCTTTAATCTTTGGTGGTTATAGTTGGACTGTTAACTATTGTTAGTGACAACAAGATGAGAAGTTGAGCTATGATGGATGTAACGTTGAAAGCGTGAGTCATTAGCAATCCCCTTCCACAACTGGAGGAGAAGCATGTTTAAGAAAACTGTAAAAAGAAAATTTAGGTTTGTGTGGGTGTTTTGTTTTAAGACGTAATCTTAAAATGTATTTTTAAAAAATTTTTAGTAAGGCTTTTGTCTATGATGACACCTAAGTAAGGGAAATATGGGTAAGTATCTATTGAGCAATACAGATATGGATGCTGCTGCCTCAGGAATGGGAAGGGCAGATAAGTGCATGAGAAGAAGCAATAGTATGATTTTTATGAAACACTGTAGAACTGGTAGGACAGAACTCATATGACACTGGCTTTTTTACATTTTCCCAGGATATGAGTAAAAATATGGCTCTTTACCTACCACTTCTGCCTAATCAGGATATAGCTGGAGGGCTTGCTGACTATCCAATCGATTGTTTTTCTCATGGTGGTGCTCATTAAAACGTGCTTTGGAAATGCTGCTGATGCAAGAGAAGAGAATAAAAGCCAGCTCACGCTCTCATGGCTCTGTGGACTCAGCACTGTTCTGTGTATTCATACTGTCTTTGATGCAGCTGCAGATAGCCCTCAGCAACATATTAGCCATAGGGACTTGTCCCAGTTGTGCTCGTACATCAAATGCTCCATATTAAATAATATTATAGTAATAATGAAATTGTGGTGGGTAAACATGGGCATCTGACAAAGGTTATGCCTTAATGCTTATGGAGATCAGTATAAAGTGGAAACTAAAATGCTGATATGAAATCACTCTTTAAAAGGGCAGGTGGCTTTTCTTTGTACTTTTTTGGGGAGGAATGTGATCTGTCCTTCAATAAACCTAACTGTGTACCACCTGGTGCCTTGCTTTTCTGTGCTGGCAGCAGTGATAACTTATATCTCCCAGGCTTTTGACACATGAAATGTCCAAAGACAGATCTGCGGTGTGCTTTCTTGGAAGCATCAATAGAGCACAATATTTAAAATTACATATCCCCCTCACTTTTTTCCCCTTACAGTTGAACTCGGTGATCTGAAAAGTCTTTTCCAACCTGAATGATTCCATGTTTCTAATTTGGTTTCCTTTTTTTTTGTTGTTGAGAAAGAAGAAATTGTGGAAAATGAGAAGATAACTCTAGGACTTTTGATTTTCAAGACTGTTCAGCTAAAGCCTTCTCCTGTGGAGAAAGAATGCAGAGAATGAATTCTGAATTTCCATAGTAGAATGGAGATGACAGACTTCCCTGCCATGGTAACTCAGGAGGTGTCTCGTCCAACCTGTGGCATGCAGTGGTCAGCCATGAGGGCCCAGCTGTCTGCTCAGAATTTTATTCCACCTGTTCTTGTAAACCATTAAGGGCAGAAATGGCACAATCACTCTGGGCAGCCTCTTCCACTGTTCACTTCCCTCATGGTGCAAAAGTTTATATAGCCAGCTTCAGTATCCTTTTTTTCAACTGATGATTGTATCTCATCCTCCCAGTATGCAGTACTGTGAAGAGCCCAGCTCTGTTCTCTTTGATAAGTTCCTCATAGATACTGCACAGCCCTTTTCTGCCTCACTTCTATTAGTAATTTTTTTTTCAGTTTTATCTCTCATATATTTGTCCTTGAGTGTCAGGAAATTACATTTTCACAGGTAGACAACAAATCTCAGCCAAGTAAATTTGTTAGCTTATTTATGTCCTGTTGACCTGACAGGAAGGTCTAACTTATCTCCAGATTTAGACTCATAAATTTAGGTTTCCACATTGTGCATGCTTTCACTTGAAGTGTGAAAGCTCCCATTATATCCAGTGGAGCTGAAGTCGAAGGTGCCATGAGCGTGAAGAGGTCATTTGTCTCACACCTTGGTCTGCTTAGCTGCCTTGTTCTTGGGATTCTACTGGCTCTAGTGACCCTGGATCACACACAGCCTCTTGCACTGCAGAGACCTGAATTCCACAAGGAGAAAATTACTAAAATTGATACAGGAAGTCAGCAGCAGAGCATCATTTAAACTCGCATCTCAAGTGCATGCTGGATGTCCTACACGCTGGCAGAGACGTTCTGTTTCAGAAGAGCTATGTGATATTCACCCAGCTTTGTTCTGTGAATATCAGAGGAGAGGGAGGCACAGTTTGTTGGAAGCAGCTTAGAGAATGGTGAGCACGTTTTTTTATGTACAGAGCTTTGTTTGACAGGTCTGCAACACATCCTCTGTGGTTTCCAGTTCAGTGGCATTGGGACTAAACACTGTGATTTATTATCTCAAGTAATTGAGATAACTTCGAGTAAGTTTGAATAACTTTATCAGCCTCCTTTTGGACTGAGATGTGGAAACGACAGTGAATTCAATATTGAATAAAATTAATGCCTGTTACAGAGGTGAGTTCAATGCACATGAAAGTAGAGTGACAGTTGTAATAATTTAACACTTCTGAGGAAAGAATAGTTGCTCTGATCATGAAAAGCCTTAGAAATTATAATTCCTTTTGCGGTTACTGAGATGAGAGTGCACTATTAAATACATGAAATGAAAAAATACTGACAGAAGTGCAAAATACCTTTGCTGTTCAGAGGATTTTGCTTTGTGGCATTTAGCTGTACATTGAAGTCTCCCTGTTCTCTAGCTCCTCAGGCTCTATCAGACTGCATTCCCCAGCACTTGTCTGACACTGGTGGCTTGGTAATACCCTAAGGAGCCTCTGTCTTTCAGGATGAGAATTTTTGTTTAACCATGCCAGGGAAATGACAAATAATCAACTGGAAATGAACTCAGGATGACACTGGGCTTTGCTAGTGGTCAGTTTGATGATAGCTGTTTGGAAAACCTCTGGTTTTGGAGTTTAGATGGTTCTAAATTACTTTTAAAAGAAAGCTTTAAGGAGTCAGTCAGTCTTCTGTAAGAATGGGGATAGAAGGCAAAATTTCTTTTTACATATTTAGTGTCCTGGGAAGATAAAGTTGGAGGAATTATGAAAAATGAGAATACTTAAAAATGTAAAATTTTAATACAAAAACCCAGTAATTCTATAATTTCTTCTTTACTTCTAAAAGACCTATGCCTCCCATTTTGTTTCCATTTCCACTTCTTGTCCTTTATGACAAATATTCTGAAATGTAAAAACCAAAAATTACTAAAATCTTAATATGCATACAGCTAGATATCTGCAATGTGCTTAGTGCTGCAGTGATTTCATCCATGTACAGTTCTGGTTGCTCACATTCAACAATCTACTTGATTGAAATCTATTCAGCAAGAAAGGGTTAGTAGGATGGTTGATCCTTTCTGATGCATCTGTATTGCAAAAGGAAAAAAACCCAACTTTTCTAGTTTATCCCAGGTTGTTATGCTACTCTTCAAGATACAATATTTATTCTTGTATATTTATTAGGAGGGAAACAATCTCTTCAAGCATGCTTCTCTAAGAAGATGAAACTTAGTAAGTTTGTACTGCTTCTAGACATTGTGGAGGTGAAATTCTGAACCTGTCTTCCAGTAGGAAAAGACTGACTGTTATGGGGTCTACTTGTTAGTAGTTCAACCTGTCCAACAACAGGAAGAGTGTATGACATGGTGGCCTTGTATTTTATTCCGTTTCAGAAAATTATATCTCTCTTTTACCCTTCCTAACTCCAGAGGGCAGTGATTTTCCTACCCTTGCAGGGAAGCTCTTCTAAAGTGTAACAAGCCCCTGGATTTCTCTGTGGTTCAGGCAAAGACAGAGCTGGAGGGCTAGTGGCCGGTTCATGGATAGTAGATGAGAATTGATGGACAAGGAGCTATGGGAAAGCATCTTGAATCCTTGAGTTTTCTCTTTTTTTCACCTCTTCATTAGTGCTAGCCACAGCACAAGTTGATGAATCGCACTCATGGACCTGTGTGGAAGCCCAGAGGCACTCTGGTCAGAGTGAAGGAAATCCTTTCAGGGTTTCCTATTAGCATTAATAGGAGAGCAATTGTAAGGCCTTCCCACAGGGAAAGGACTCCATTAACCCCTGCATTTGGGAAGGACACAGACTCACACTTCATTTATTGTCTGCCTAAGAGTTAAAACAACAGTGTGGCCTGAGTTTTTTCAGAGCTTCCAGCTTTGAAACATAAAGCAGTGAATCTCTGAAGTTCTTCTATTGTTCCACTGCTTACCTTTCAGGATCGATTGTTACCATGGGCATGTGCAGCTGAGGAAGATGTTCTACTGAATTTCATTTTTGAGCAGCTTATTTGCCGCTAAGAATTATAAAAGGTTGTGACATTTATAGCTCTCTTTTTCAAAGGCTGAAGCTTGTTCTAGAATATTTTCCAAGGTTTTCTTCCTTTCTAAACCATACTAAACCCAGTATTTTCTATTTACTAATTTCATCAAGCTCAGTTTTTGACTGAGAAAAACAGAAACAGAAATAAAGGCAACCATCTTCTGCCCTCTTTTCTTTAAACAAATTGATAATACACGTGGTTTAACTAGCCCAGGCATCAGGTACCTGAAACAGAATGGTTTTAGTGATGTTAGGTAAAGTCAGGAAAAAATCTTATTAGTGAAAACTATGAGTAATGAACTATTCTGCTCTATATGTATATTGCTTTATATAGGTTGCACATGGAGAGGGGCCATCTCGTGGGTACCACCTTTGGGATTGAAATAATGGTTGGATCATCTGATTTTCTGGAAGGGGAGTGTGCTTCTCTTGTGATTTGTGTTTAATACAGATCTAGAAATAGATTGGGTTAGTTTTAACTATAAGATTTTAATGCTATATTTATATCCAGTCCTGATTTCTTATGTATGTGTTTGAAATCTAAAGGTTTACAGCTTGCAGTCCTTCTAAAGTCCTTTATTATTCCCTTCTCCTCATTCCTATTTCACATGAGGAAATTTTCCTTATCAAATGATACAGATGTTTCTATTTAGGTAAAAATTGCTGCAGTAGATAAATGTATTTTGAATTCATATATTTGTGTCTGAAATTCTAGTTCCATTTATTTTGAAGTTGTAAGGATTTTAAGGAGGTTAGAGGGGAAATACGGTGTTTTCAAGCAAAAATAAAACAAAAGCCATGTCTACTCTTTGTATGCTAAAACTCTTCCATCTGTCAGGATCGAGTCAGTGTGCAATCCATTTATATAACAAGATCCTTCAGAATTATTTTGCATTTACTGCATAATTTATTCACAGATAAAAGAGCACCAACATGTTTTCTTTTTTAATAATCAAAAATTCTGACAACTTTGTAATTTTTCACTTGCTTTGGGACACTTTGACTATTTGTCCAAGTAATTCACCTTATATTCGTGGGCCAATGATTAGTTTATTGACTTTGGGATTTTACAGAAAACATCTTCTTGGATTTTAATCCTACTTGAACAGACAAGAAATATGTTCTTATCTGTACTCCCAGGAGGAGTGCAGTAGCTAAGTCCCCTCCCTTGCCTTTTGATTGCATTTAAACTCGCTACTCATGCTTTAATTTATTTTTTTATCAAATGACTTGGAACTTCCATACAAAATACCAGTTTAAATTTTGTGATTATTATCTGCTAATATGAAAAGCGCACAGTTATCCATTTGTTTTATATTTCTTAGGCCAGTACCGTTGTAATTTTTGTCTACAGGGGTGAGCAGTCCTTATGAGGACCAAATCTCAGAGTCTAGAGGCTTATTTGCAGTGTCTGGTAGCCACACAAGCATGCATGCTCAGTCCTACCCTCGTGGTAGGCAGCAGTGAATTTCAGTCTTGGAAAATTCACTGGAAAAACAGATCATTGCTGGCAAGCCAGGTCTCCCTGAGAGGAAATGAATACAAGCAGCATTGGATGATAAGCCAAACCATGCCTCTGCAATAATATTCCACACATCACTGACCCCTTCAGCAAGGTCTTGACAAGGCAGTTTCCCAAGGGTAACTGGTAAATGTTTTTCTCAGCCATGTTCAACGATCTTTCTTCCTGGACCCTGCATAATTTTTCCCTACCGGGTGTGTCAAGGGGGCTTTGGCCCTACTGAGATTTTTATATGGACTAAAGATCCTCCAAAATCTAGGCTTCCGTACAAATACGCCTCTAATGTGTAATAAATCTGTATATAGGCACAATATACAGGCCTTTTTATGCATTTTTTTAATTATTCAGTAAAGCTTTTTCAGGATCAAGGCAGAATTCATTCATTTGATCTAAAACTCAAATGTCTTGTCAAAATCAGCTGCCTACAGTCCATGGGGGGAGAAAGGTACCTTCAAAAGGTGTTATCCCCTGTGCCTCACACACCCACCTTAAGAGGAGATGAATTACTCCCTCAAGGCACCAATTTCTTTTGGGTGATGGTACAGGAAGGTTAACTTCCACATCTAATCTTAAACATCCACAGTGATCCCAGAAACATTTTCCTTCACTTTCATTAGCATCATAGGTAGTATTTGTTGATGTTATTGCTGCAGAAAAAAATATGCAGAATAGGAAAACAAGAAAAGGGCATGGGGGAAAAACCAAGGTGACAATTTTTCTGCAGACAATAAACAAAATAGTAAAGTGAAACAGAGGGTACAAATAGCAGTGGTCCTAAAAGGCATTAATTTTTTCTGCTGAATGAGGTGGCAAGGCACAGAGTAAATAGCAACACTTAGTCATTATTTTGGGGTGCTTTCTATCCTTCAGCTCTTCTCATGCCTTCTGCTGATATCCTTAGGATATATTGTGGTTCGGTCTCAAGACTGAGGAGCTCCACATTCCTAAGAATCTTTCCTCTTTGGTAACTTGGATGGCTCTTTTCTCTCTTCCCTAGCATGATCTTTTATCTCCCTGCTGTCATCTCTGAAGACTGGATGTGATTCCCCAGTTTCTGTCTCTGATCTTCCCTTATTTTTGTGACTGTGCCTTCTGAAAGTATTAAAAACCACCTGCCACTGATTAAAGTGACCCGTTTCTCTTTACTCTCATAGTCCACCCTTGCTCATAGTTTCTGAGAAGTTAATTTAATTATTCTGCTAGAAAGCAATTCTCCGGAGTGCTCTAAGAGCTCTGTGAGGCATCAGGGTACCTCAGCTTCATACAACCATTTACAATTGATCCTCCAGTGCAATGCACCTGGGGAACTGACATAGTCTGACTCAAAAAAGGCCTTCACAGAGCCAGGCTACCCTGTTCATTTCACAGAGGTGAGAGCATGTGGTTTACTGCCTGTTGTGTATGTCTGATGGAGGAGGGGGAAAGTGAAAAGAATATTCTTCTCCTTAATTATTCAGTATATTTCTAACACCCAGCAGAGCTGGGGGGACTTGGCATTTTAGACCCCAGATCCTCATTTGTTTGGAAAATTATACTTGAGCTGAAAAATTATACTTGGGCATGTTGTCCTGAGTCAGTGATGTTCTGAGGAGGAAAAAGCTTTTGTTCACAGGCTGTGGCAGTACTTCAGCCATCTCCTGTGGAGTGTGGTGGAGTTGTGCCCACACCTCCCACCACACTCATCAGTGCTGCTGCCTGCCTTAGTGGAACCAGCCTTCTTCCTCCTACCTGCCCGAGACACTGATTTTTGCAGTTCTTCACACTTCAAAGAAACACTGTGCTATCTCAAGGAAAGGTTTAATTACAGGTTTGGGTTGTTTTGCTTTTTTTAATCTTTATATTTTTAGGATCATTAATACACTTTAGTACCTGAAGTCTTTGTGCTTTAGAACTGCTGGGCAGGCAGTGGAAGATTGCAGAAACAGTTTCTCCGCCTTCCTCATTTATGTGGAAAAGAAAGAAATGTTGTCTTTTCTAGTGTGCCAGAGTGGGTTCCAGTAGGTGACCTCTCCTCACCTGACATTGCAAGCTGACTTTCTGGGCCTACTTAGTCTCATAAGATGCTATTCATAGATCTTGGTGATTATTATTTTGCCAGTGATAAGAGTTGCTCTTCCCTCTGACTCTCTGTCTGAATCCAGGAGGGTTCATGGAAACCACACCCCACATCCATAATGTGAGCAAAAGCTGTCATTTATTGATAGAAAAATAGCACTTTAAAGATGTTAACAAATTAATTATATTACATTTTTTGCTGCTTCTGATGCTGAGAGCCCCAAAATGGCAGCATTTTATAGAAGCTATTTTCTCCCATAAACATCTCTAAGTTTGAATTTTTCTTCTGAAGATTTTCCCCTGCACCTTTTTGAATATTAGTCTTAATTCAGAAGCTCAGAACAACCACAGTTACTAATATAAAGGTAACCTATTTTTGCATTTTTTACATTAGTTCTGACTCTAGGTAATATTTGGTGTGTATGTGAGGGAGACAGAACAAAACTCAGGCTTGCTGGTATTTTAATACTGTGACCGTCGTGAGGGAGCACCTCATTGCAGTCTACAGCTTTCTCATGAGGGAAAGAGGAGGGACAGATACTGATCTCTGTAGTGCCCAGTGACAGGACCCGAGGGAGTGGCCTGAAGCTGAATCGGGAGGTTTAGCTTGGATATCAGGAAACAGTTCTTGACCCAGAGGGTGGTTGGGCACTGGAACAGGCTCCCTGGGGAAGTGGTCACAGCACCAAGACTGACAGAGTTCAAGAAGGGTTTGGACAATGTTTTTGGGCACACGGTGTGACTCTTGGGGTTGTCCTGTGCAGGGACAGGAGTTGGATTCTTGAGTTTCCCTTCCAGCTCAGCCTATTCTATGGTTCTATGACCTTGGAATTGCCTTGACTGTGTTTTTCTATTTTGTTATATGTAAAGCTTTCAGATTTAGACCTTAATGCTCAAGAAAATGAACTCTAGGTAAAAAATGAATTAGAATTAAGCAGTAAGATTCCTTGAAATTGCATGCTATGCTGAGACAACCCAGACCTCAAAGGTGGTTCGTGAACCAATTGTCAGTGACCTGACGGAAGTGTTATCTCACATGAACACACTCCTTGGGGTGTGCTCTTGCAGTAGTTAACTGACAACTAGAAAAAAAATATCATGCACAGAACTACGTTAATCTTTTAAATAGCATCATTTAATTTTCTATTAAAATTGGTTTAACTGAAACTATTAAATTTTGCTTAGGGGGAAAAGTGTACATTTTTTAGACCAGATTCTTAAAAGTAGTCAGTTGCTAGAACAACAATGAAAATTTGGCTCTCAGTCTGTTTTTCTGTGGAAATGCAAAATGTGTAAGCTATGTTCTGTTCCTATCTGCGTAATTATATATACCCCTACGGAATGTGCTTTTGTAAGTTCCAATTTTGCATATTAATTTCTTAGGTAAAACATTTAATCATAAAGTTGAGAAAAGAGTAACCTTTAATCACCATTAAAGAAGTGGGAGCTTTAGAAAAGGGACAGCAAGATGCAGGGACACTGATCACCTGCTGAGCCATTCACCTTTGGGTCACTCCTTCCTGTCAAGGTCTCCCAGGGAATAACCGAGAGTAGTTCCTGTCTCACGGTGTTTCCTTGCATACTTGAAATGAATTTGTATCTCAGGCCATCCCCTTTTCTTCAGCTGTGACCTGGCAGCTTCAGAAGACAATCAAATGCCTGGCTGGCTGCCGAGATGTTAGGGCTAGCTAGAGGAACTAGCATTCCCACCACGGAGGAAAGCTTCACCTGTGTGAGGGTGACTTGCCCCATTAAACTTGCTCTCTTCTGAACAGACAGAGAGCTCCACTTCTCACCTTACTCCAGCAGTCTTGCCATGTCAGCTCTGCACTGGGATTTACTTTGTCTAAGATGTCCTGCTCATAGTCATGGATGTGAAAAAACCTCTGACAACCACACCATTTTTTTTGCCCATGGTTGGTGGTATTGAAAGGTAAATGCTGTTTCCTCTTGTCTATATCTGCAAAACCATAATGGCCGGTCCCATGGCTGTACTTGCTCAGAACCCTGCAGGCTTGCCAGTGTCACCCCTGGTTTCCCAGAGCAATGAGGCTTTGTACAGCTTATGTGTGGAGTGACAGCCTGTGTCTGTGGCCAAGCCTGACCCACGTGGCTGAAGGCAGCTCACTCTCATACAGTTCCCTCTAACAGGTCTTGCTAAAATAGTTGGCTGGGTAGAGGAGAGAAAGTGTATTTGCCCTGACTGTGAGAAAGGCCGCCATCAGCCCTCTGGTGAAATGGCTTCAGTGATGAGCCAGCGACACTGTTTGATATGTCTGTGCATGTTGTCCAAGTCCCACTCTGAGCTAGTTAAGATATAAGAACTTTGCTTGGTGTTTCATGAATCATACTACTTAAATGTATTAAATGTATTAAACACTTAATGTACTTAAATGTATTAAACACTTTCTATCATCAAAGAAGCACAACATGATCTTTTGATCTTCAGAAATAACAGATCCAAGGGTAAGTAAAACAAATGTATTTTCTTAATTACTGAGCCAAGTGAAGCACACTTTAAGGGCTTTAGAGCTGCAAGTAATAGTTGCATGAAGTAGAAAAATTTTTGTTCCATCATCTTGCTTATATGGGTATATCACGTAAACTCAGATGAGGTCAGTGAAGTTGAGACACAGCTAATGAATATGAGACAGATGTCACAGAATCATTTACACCGGAGATCCTTAATACCATCAACATCATGCCACAGGTTCTCCAGTTCTCAGAGTTACATTTAATGCCTTTTCCTCAAAGGAGGAAAAGTCAAAGTTTGAAAAATTAAAGTTATCTGAAGGATAAAAGTACTTTTTAACCTGTGCCCTTTCTGCTGTACAACTGAAATGAGGTGGCATTCGTGTAATTTTAAAATCATTGTATTTTGATGTATGGGTGAAATGAGCTGAAACATGGAAGTACAATTTCTTCTGTAGCACTCGAGAAAATAAGCTATTGCAGTCACTCATTTTCTGGAAGAAAAAAAAATCTTATTATGTTGAGTTACTTGAGGCTGAATTAATCTGCTTGGCAGAATTAATCAAACATTGATTCTTGGACTAATTTTCACTTTACTGTGTGAATATGTGGTAGCAGAGAGAGTAGTCTGTACTGATGAGGTATGCACACTGGCTTCCTCTCTCTGTCTTTGCCTTTGCAAAGCTTGGAAAAGCTTTGAACTGAAGCCACAAGGGAGCTAGAAGGAATTAAGAGGCAAGTCCTGTGATCAGAGGCAGCAGATAGAAGTTATGTGCAGTCCAGACATTTGTCATGTGAGTATTAAGTCTGGGGAAAAGTCCTGTGCCTTGTGTTCCTTTGTGGTGTGGAAGCCCTTTGTGGAGCTCTGCAAGGTTATCAGCCCCAACTTTTCCTCTTTACGGGGAGGAGGATAATTCTTCCTAAGAAACACAAATTCTTGAGATGGGGTGGTTGCAATGGCACTCTGAGGTCTGGACACTGCTCTTGGACTAAAACTGCTGGTATTGCTCCAAGTCAGGTACACATGGAGTCATTCAGGCATCAAGTCATGGCTTGTTTCCTATGGGAATCTGATCTGCGATATTCAATGCCTGGGACGTCTCAGTGGGTGTGCAGGATGGGCAAAACGCTGCTCTTTGTCACATATTCTCCTGCAGTAGGTGATGCCACTTTTCTTTTACACAGCCATCTAAACTCTTTCTATGCTGAATCATTATCCTTCCCTCCATCTCGTACTCCCAGGGTTATTGCAAAGCTGCATGTGAAAAATTCCTTGCCATCACAGGAAGTTTATTGTATTTTTCAATATTCCCTTGTCAAGTCATGTCATCTATTTTTGCATTCTCTCTGTTCCTCTCTCTAGGTTCATTCTTAACTTTGCACTGACTTGTTTTCTGTCCCAGCAAATAAGCTCATGATTGTCAAGGCAAAAGCTTTCTTCTTCACAGTTTCTGCCATTTGGAACAGATTTCTTGTAAATCTCTGCCCTGTTTAATTTCTTTTTTTGCCATTTGAAAATTAATCCCTTCTCTCATCTCTTTCTCTTGGCTCATATATCTCTCTCAGACACTGTAGATTTTCATGCTTTAACTATTTGTCCACCTTGTATCTTAGGCCTGAAGCCTAAATCTGATATTCTAAAGCTTAGGCTTCCGTCCTTCCTCAGTATATTCTGGAACTGGAAGATGTTAAAACTGAACAGGGTTCTGTTAGGTGACTTCTAAGAAAAGGTTAAAAGAGACAAGCTCACAATTGCTTTAATAAGATGTAAGACTAGTTGAAATGTTCCCAAGTGTTTGTTGTATGGTTCCTGAAAGAATTTGTTTTAGAAGAAATACTTTTCTCCTTCAGTGAAGACAATATTTTCAGAACTCTTCAAAAATTAACTAATAATAGAAGTTGTCATGACTGGACATTGTCCAAGGAGAGGTAAATTGTGAAAATTAATAATTAGACAAACAGCAGAGATTAAATTTCTTCTCATAAAAAAAAAAAAGCTGTCAGTTGTGAGATTAAAAAGATGTCTCTTCTCCACTTGTCAAAGCCAGCTGCCTTTGTAGGTACAAAGACTCAAATCAAGGGTTCACTCATGTTCCTTCATTGTAAGAAAGATATGAATAAAATGCCTACTACTCTCTTCCAGTGCCTGTGTTTCTGTAATGCTAATAATGGTAGGAATGTTCTTCCATTAGGGCATGAGGGATTTAAATCCATAAATAACTTGAGTGAATAGAAATGACTTCCCATCCCTCAAGTGACCAAATTGATTTTTTTACAGTGTACGAAGAGGGAAGGTGCCATTAATATTGAAGGGTAATATGTCTGAATGGTTCTCCTGTGATTTCTTCAAGAAAAGGCAACCCCTCTCTGAAGCTAGTGAATGTCTGCTGTACACTTACAGCCTTTATGTGCTAAGGTTAGTGGTAAGGGCAAAAGCAACAAAGTCAGTACACTTGGTAGGTTATGTAAAATACATTTATTTTTGTAAGAAAGTCAGAGCCTCACACTGCCAATATTTTAATGAAATATCACGGATGCTTTAACAAAAAACCCCAGTGATCGGTTCTATAATATGAGACTAGAAACTGATGAAATGAAGAATGAGGTGAAATGTCTTAAGCAAAAAAGTGTGTTTTCATGTATTTAAATGTAAAACAGTGTGGCTTATTCATCCATTTCTCTGCCTGTTTATGAGCATGACAGAAGATCATGCCCCAGGGAGCTGGGTTTCATGCCCCCTGTTCTGTTCCATATACAGAGGCTGGCTGTAACCTTGAGATGTAGCTTTTGGAGGACAGTTTCAAGATCAATTTTTCTAATTCAGCCTCTCTAACTGGAGCCTTAGCTGATATTATTTGACTGTCAAGGTTTGTTATATGGGGTCTTGCCAGCCACTGCTTTGGTACAAAAGGAGTTTTAAATGAAAGCTGAGTACTGTATTTTTATTCTGAAGCCATCTGTGTGGAAGGACAGGTAATTAGTTCTGCATGCAAATTAAAAAGGATAACTGGAATCTGTTGGAGAAGTAAACAGCCTTGCTCTCTGGCTGCTGCCCAGGGGAGCTCTGCAGCCAGGCTCCTGCCTCTGTGACCACGGCCAGTGCTCCAGCAGCACGGAGACCTTCTGCTCCCAGCACCAGGGACACCAGACCTCCCTGCAGTCTCCAAACCTCCCATTGCTGGGACTGGGCAGGACTAGTTCCTCCTCAGCACTTATCAGCCTTCCCACGCTGCACAGCAGTCTCTGCTCTAAAATCAAGTCTTTTGTTTCCATGAAGACAAAGTCCCGGTATCTAATAAGCAGCTGTGGCTGAATGCAGCACAACAACACTGACTCACCTTCATTTGCAGGTTGCGGCTCGCTAGTTTGTTTTTGTTGCTTATTTGAACTACTGTCATTTCCTCTCCACAAGCTGGCAAAATCCACACCCCCCTGCTTCTGGTAATGAAGCACACAGCTAGACTGGCTGACAAGGTGTTTTTTAAATGAAAGGCATTTGTGCTCTGGAATTTCTTTACCATGGACTTGCACAGAGGGTGGCACAGAGACCCAGCTATGAGTTTACTACTATTAAATAACTGAAATGCCCTATGAAATGTCAGTGGAGATCCTGAAGTAATTATACCTACAAAACCCTTCCAATTAAGATGTTACTTGCCACCAGGGACAACAGGCCAGATTCTGTATCCAAGGTAACTCCACAAAGCACGTTAGAGACAGATTGATTTATAGTCCAGCAAGAGATAGTAGAATTGATACTATTAATTTCCTTTTGTGGTAGTAGCCCACCAGAAACCTGGAAAATACTTGTCAAAATTATTTGTATGGTAAACTGAGGTAAGATGATTAAAGATTTATTTTACAGGCCAAAACCTCTTAGGAGCATTCACTAACAACTTAGGTTTCTCATACTGGATAGAGGCATCACTGCTGCAGCAGATTTGTTGGATTCTATTATGTTCCTTGCTGAAACTGAAATCATTACGGTTAGACATTTAAAAACATGGGCCATGACCATTTTTAACTTACTATCACAAGGAAGATGCAAAAGCATAAAAGCTTCAGCCTTCAACTTTAGAGCATGTTCAGGGTGGGAGCAGAACCATTGCATTTTATTTATGTGCAGCACAATCCTTTCATTCCTGACCTCTCATTACAGCCAATAGAGTAAATAAAAGATATATATATCCGGATGAGAAATATGGAGAAAGAATGAGAAGAATAGCAAATTTAAACCCACACAAAAATGATATAAGCTTATTAAAACCTACATAACCATTTAATAGCATTCTACACAATGGAAGACTGTCCCAAGACCCTAGAGAAAGGGCATTTTCACAGTCTTGCTAAGGTGGTTGGTGTTCACAAATAATTTTTTCAATGTGACGCTGAGTCACACAGGACTCAGTGTCATGATGACAGACAGGGAAGCTGAAACTTCACTAGAGGATGACGATGTTGGCTGATTGCAATACATCCATGAACACTGGCACTTCTGCTGAGAGTATAAAACTCCTCTTAGCTACATGCAAAATTTACGTCCTTTTATCCCACAGAGATTTATGGAGATCAATTTTTTTAATTCCCTCTCTGGTGGCTGTTCAATGTCCTTAAATCTATCTTTAGAGCTCTAATGCTATGGCCAGTTGTACCAGGGAGATTCTATTGTGTTTTCTAATAAAGAATATTAAATATATGATAACATTAAATATATGATAACATTTAAATGAAACAGAAATAAAAAAACTGGAAGTAAAAGGAAAAAAAAAAACATCTACTGTACCATCTTTTTATTTAATGTTTGGGGCCAGATGCTAAAACTGAAGTGCTGGAGGGTCTAGAGGAACAGCTGGCATTGTTTTCATGGCACTGTATTGCCATAGCCCACAGACCTGCAATTGCACATCTTCAGGACACGCTTTTAACCTGACACTAGTTAAAAGCTTCTCACAATATTGTAGTTCACTGTTTAAAAAAAAAAAGAAAGAAAAATTTGTATCATGTTTTTTACTTTACGGTTCCACAGAGCTGTTGGGGTTACATACCCGGTAGAGATTTTGTGGACACTGCTAATGTAAGGGATCAGCTCAGAGTTTATCTGTAAGATCTCCAGGAATATATTTATCCAGGAGTGCTGCTGCATCAGCCCTAGTGGCAGATCACACCCCTTGGCTCTGGAGCCTGCTGTGCTCGCTCCCAGTTACATTCTGTAGCAGCACTGGTAGTCTGTGTCCCTTCTTCAGCTGCCAGCTGAGTGTTCACAGTGCTCTGGAGTCTCAGTGGAATGCGCCTGAGTTTCTATCAGTGTGACATTTATGTTTTACATTAATCATTACAAATATGGCTCAAGGTTCTCTTTTTACATGAGGAATCAATAATGTTCATTGAGAGAATTATGTTTTCCCCCCTCTAAAGGATTATAGCTGTTTTGGAGTAATTCCAGGTGTTTGGGTGAATGCCTTTTGTTGACATTAACACTTACCATTTTAGGTCCTTTTTTCCACACACTTTTCCTGTTCCAGGAAATCTGCAAGATGACATATCATGCAGAAGACGTTATTCAATTTCCAAAATGCTTCTTTTGTCCTGTAGAAAATCAGATGAGAAGATGAGAACTTAAATACATTTCTTGCTTTCTCTCCAGATGCACCTGCTGTCAGAATCAGTGCGCCTGACACAATCACAGCACACTCATCCATGGCAAAAACATCAGATGATCTTCACATGGTGGGGCAGGGCAGTGGCTGATCTCCAGTGATGTTTACACTGAAGAGCCTGCAAGGCCTGGCAAAGGGATTTAACCTACTGTGGTGCCTATATTGAAATGCTGGTTACAGCGACAGAACAAAAATGTTTAACATGCAGGCTTATAAACCAATGCTTTCCTCTTCTATCTTTTGACAATAATTTTAACCAGAGTGACATTCGATCCTATGAAACTGATTGTCTGCCGTTCTGGAAATGAGCACTTAACCCTTTCTGTGTCATCTTTCAGCATATACATGCTTTACATTAGAAGAATGATGTGATCTAGTGATTTTAGCCCATGCAGCCACTTGCTTCCAATTGCTTCTTCACCTTTGAATTAGATTATTGCAAACCCTAATCCTTGATATCCACTAATCACCTATGTGAAGTATCGATCTGAAGCCCTCAAGTCTCCTAGGGATGAGAAGTGGCCACATAATGACGTGATTCTTGCAGAGAAAACAACAGGAAAACATCCCATACTGACAGCTTTATATAGAAATGGCATCACCGGTGGCCTTACCTGCATCCCAGCTGTGTCTGGATTATAAAATCATCCTCAAAGCCCCAGTATTTGTCCTTTTCCAATGGCTGTTGCCGCTGGCTTTTGGATCACATCCCATTTCACAATTAGCAACGCTGCCTTTTCTCCTTCACAGCTTTCAGAAAATTACACGAGTAATCAGAACAAAACCCTTGATGTTTTTACTTCCCTGTTATGTTTTCAGAAGAGTTTCATTAATGGGTTGGAATCACAATCTAATCTGCTTTTCTCTATTCATATATGCACCCATGTAAATAAATCAGAGAGAGACTGAAGTTCAACACAGGGACTGCCTCCCACAGATATCCAATTAAACTTTGCTGGGTTAGGTTTCATTCTGGGAAAGAAAACCAACCAGCCTCAGGTTTTCAAACTGAACCACAAGCATGTACTTTTCATAAAACGTATGCGTATACTCTGTGCTTTACAACCTAATTGTCATCTTGGGCTTAAGTGGTTCACATGTTGCACTGAAGTCTGCGTTTTTAAAGGCATTTTGAACAAAAAAAAAAGACAAAAAATGATTCAGCCGAGGCTGAAGAATCAGAAAGGTTATCAGGAACAAATTAGCACCAAAATTCGTCTGCACTGTGCCATGCATTATTGAACAGTAATAAATGCATTGGAATGTCTCACTGCTTAATTATCTGTTTTGAAAATGAATTATTAGTGAAACAGACATTTTTAGCTTGGAGACCTTGTGTTATGAAGATCTCTATGTTAAGTCACCCAGGAGAGTGTTTGTGCATGTAGTTCAAATGTAAGTACCTGCCTTTGCAATTATCTAATAATTTGTTTCTGCTGTATAGTCACCCTGGGTGCCGGCATTATCACAGGGTAGAGACAGTAAAAGGGAGTGAGAAAGCATCAGGGAAAGGAGAAAAACGCAATACAGATAAGAAAAATAATGGGGCAAGCAAATCCTTAGTTACTGTATCGTAACATTACCCAGTGATTCCAAGTCACTATCTGTAGGAAGCAATAATGCCGTGCCAACAGCCTCACCACATCCTCCCAGAGGCTCACAGGCCAAGGTGTAAGTAATTTCCTGCTGGGAATGATTCCCCATTTTGCTTTTGGGGAAAGAATTGAGCAAGCGGTAGCAAAGGATCCCAACCAAACTGCTCTAGGGAGACATTATAGCAGCTTTCTGGTGCCTAAGGGAGGCAAAAGTAAGACTAGAGAGAGACCTTTCAGTAGTAATTGAACAAGGGGAAATGGCTTTAAGGTGATGGCTTTAATGGAAATGGCTTTAGATTAGATATTAGGAAGAAATTCCTTACTATAAGGGTGGTGAGTCACTGGAACAGGTTGCCCAGAGATGGTGTGTACTCTCCATCCCTGAAAATGTTCAAGGCCAGGCTGGATGGGACCCCGAGCAACTCAGGGTTTAGTGGAAGATTCCCTAACCATGGCAAGGTTCCATGCTGGAACTAGATGGTCCCTTCCAACCCAAACTATTCTATGATTCTATGATACTATGTTTCTATCCTGTTGTGGAAAAATCAAATTAGATGATGGGACCATGTAAGGAAAGGAAACAGACAAAATAGGAGAAAACAGATTTTAGGATATTGATGCAAAACAAGAAAAGAAACAAGTGCCTATTTTCAAGTGAATCACTTTAACTGTGTCGAAAATAAAAAGTCTTCCCAACACAACAGTCTCTGTATGTGAGTATTGCAGTAAGGGAATTGTGTGATAGCCTGTAACACACTTCTGTCTGCTGAAGACATTGAACGCAGACAAGAAGTGCAATGATAGTGTTACTGTCCCTCTAACAATTGTGAAAGGAAACACCTAAATATTATCTCAGGTTCTGCAACGTGAGGCTCCAGCCTTTCTGCTCTCGTCACATCTGTAGGTAGCCAGGGTTGTAAACCTGCACCCTCTTCCTCTCCTGTAAGAAGCCTTTAACAAGAGACGTTTGTCATTAGTAACATGTAAATTTGCTAGACCAGCAGCATTTGCGTCACAGTAGCTGAATACCCACTAGAGGGTTTACTCTCCACTAACCATGCTATGGCTTATAGCTTGTCTTCATATACTTTTCTGAGCTGAAACACAGCATACAGGAAAAAAAAGACAAAAAAAAGAAAAAAAAAAAAACAAAAAAAAAAGGAAAGGGTTCTCATTCTGACTTACACAAATATATCTAATTGTATTAGGTGCCATTAGCTTTAAATGAATTGCTGTTTCTGCTGGGAGTTGAGAGCCCGCAAGTTTCAGAGCTGTAGCTGTGCCTACTCCATCAAGCAGTGGAAATTTGTGTGGAAAACAGCAGCTGTCTTTGACGATGTTCATAACATGTTTATTGGTAAAACAGCCCCTTACAATGCATGTCCTGCTATGTATTTCAATACAGGAAAATACTTCAGCCACCTTCATCATCAGCTGAAGGAACTCACAAGGGCTTCTGAGGTCATCACATTAGTGACGTGCCCCTTTGCTTCAGGTTGGTATCCATGTTACTCATTAAATCTGCAACTTCTTCAGCACTTGGCTTTTAGTACAGAATTAATGTAGATAAGATAAGAAGAAATTAGTTTATGCCAAAATTTTTCAACTAACTGAGGTGTTTTTTAATTGGTCAACTTTATTTAACATGATGTTCCAAAGCTTCTGATACCAGTTGGTCTTTCTAAAGCCCCTAGGACTTGAATTTGGGTAGAAATATTAAAATCTCTCCAGTTATTTTAGAAAGACAAAGACTTTGTATAATCTTATGTTAATACTGCAGAAATAAGAACATTGCAAATTTTGGCAGTATGCTCATCTACTTATTTATATTTCTATGAGTTTCCTTGTTCCAGTCCTATCATGAAAAATTGAATCTGCTTAAGCTTTTAGTCAACTTCTCATGCTTTATAAGAAGGACAATGGAATTTAAAAATATTAGTACATTGTTACATTGACAGGGATCCTTTTTTTCCTCACAGGATCATTCCTGGGTACATTTTCAGGTCACCCCTTAGGCTTTGCTCCCAGGGAAGGGAGGAGGTGTGACTGACTGCAAGCACCCCCACATGGACTTTCACCTACCGACCATCATCTGGAGGCACAGGCCAAAATCTGATACCACAGGGAAAACTCCCTGCTGCTACCAAACCCTGCAAGAACTGTGGAAATGGAGCACTTACAGTACCAGGCCATTTGGCATCATTGTTGCTGAGCAGGTCCTCTTCTGTGGTTTTGCAAATCCCTGAATCCCTCCTCAACTCATGGAGGGGAGCAGACACAGCAGCATCAACCAAAAGACTGACAGCTGCGAATCATGCTGAAGTGTTTCCTGCTGGGGCAGATTGTAAGCACTGAAAAAATGCAGGTGGCCTCTTCAGACAAANNNNCCCCCCCATCCTTCTGATATGTCCTTCCTGTCATGGGCACAGTTAGTCTTATCTCTCCTTGTTCATTAAGCTTATTGGAGATTTATCTCTAATTTGAGATGAAAATTCCTATAAGAAGGGTGAGTACCCCAAAGAAGGTATATTACCTACACTGCTGTTAGTAGAGAGTAGAAAGACCATGAAGGTAAGAAATTCTGGCTTTCTGGAAGGGTACTGTGCAGAACACAGGGCCAGGATCTTGCAAAGAAAAGTTGGGCACAGGGGTCTGGTGTAATTCTTCTGAAAAGCACCTGTGTTTCTAAGTAGGATTTAAATCACCTGTATCAGGGACTTCCAATCCAGTCCCCCCCCTGTTGCAGGTGACTGCTCATCTCTGCATGTATTGGACCAGAAAGGGAGATAATGATACCTGACTTTCTGCCAGGGCTAGGAGATAGCACCTTCATAAAAAGTTCTGTGAAGTACTTTTCAATAAATAATAAGCAGTAAGGGAACAGAAATTCTGAAGTTTTCAATCAGCTGGATCTTAGACAAATACAATTTCCTTGAGCAGAAAGGAAGAAAATCACTGTCTCTAACTTACACAGACTGAATGGGACTCCAGAGGCCGTGCAAGGTGAAGGTTAACTTTCTGGTGCAGTAATAACACACCACAACTTTGCACAAATTAATAACTTCCTACACTCATTACATGTAAGAACAATGAGTTTTACTTCACCAGGTCTGACCATTTTCACAAGCCATTGCATTTCATGCAGTCATTCATGCATGAAGACTATATGTTTGACTAAAGCACAGCTTTCAGAAGAATGAATAAGACTGAGATTGAAAACCCCAAGAGGTGAAGGATCTTGGTTATTCATTTTAATGGGAAATTGTCTTACATATGCATATAATTTCTCATTTAAATGTGTATAGCTTCAGCTACCAAATATGCCTATCTACTCGTCCAAATATGCCTTTCTCCACTAGATTTAAAATTTCTTGTGTATCCAGATTTTGTTACCGGTAAAGGTACTTAGGCACAGGGATGAGGAGTACACAAGCCACCAGGCATGCTACTTGTGATACACTAAACAATCTGATCCTTTCAAGTTTCTCACTGTAAAACCATTACTCTGATCCTCAAAGGTTTCAGAAAAAAAGCCTACATTTAGTCTATATATGTAGTTAGCTCTATCAGCCTGATTTTTCAGCCAATCCCCATTTGTGCCTTTAAGGAGGTACAAGACATTTTCTATAAATCCATGCTGAAAAGTGAGAGACAGAGAGCAGAGATTTTTTTTTTTTTGACACCTGTTAATGGACAGGGAGAAAAAATGCTCTGGGCTTCTTGCAAACTCCCAACAACAAAGTGTTCCAAAAAGCGAGGAAAGTTTCTGTTGTATTTTATAAGTAATGGGTGTCCTTTGCTTTTAATCATGTACACGAAAATGGCGGTTTACTGTGTATTTTTTAGCATTTTGGTAGTGATCTGCTGTTGCCCATTCCAGGCAAAGAAGGAAGAAGGGATAACAGGTGCCTTAACAAAAAATGCAGTCTGACCAGGAAAGAAAGTCTCTCTCTGAATGTCTGTGGATGCTATTTTAGCAGATAGTGAAAAAAATATTTTAAAAGAAAAAAAGTTTCAGGAATTGGCATTATCTAATTTTGCAAACTGTATTGGTGTATTTTTTTAAACATTTAGAGCCGAAGTCTTCCTCAGAGAGAACAAATTGTAGTTTGGTAACTGTCCTTAGAATGACAGAGTACTCCCTTTTGGTGATTAAAGAAAATTATTACAACATTTCCACCAAAACTGTAAATATCGCATGCTGAAAAAGAAAATTCTTAGTAACAGTTAAACATATGCTCTCTCAAAGCATACTAGACAAATAATACACTTTCCTTTGATGAAGGTGTAAGTTACCTTAAGGCAGGAACAAGGGACTTCCTGGCTGGTTAAATGTCTACAGTGTAGTCATCCATACCTGAATTTGACAGCTTTGGTTACCCTTGGGGCAGCAGGGAAAAAGGCACTTACAGGACATGTGTCATGTAGTCTGGTTTAGATAGGTCCTTTAGGACAAATTAATCACACTCTGGATGTACCTAGATGACAAATTCAGACACAGAGATCCACATTTTCACATGTATGTGTTTAGCCCCACCAATCCTATCCTGGTCTCTTTCTCCTCCACAATATGCACAGTTTGAACCACGTAATTCCCTCCCTCTTCCTCCAGATCCTCACTAAAGAGGGCTTGCACACTATTCGTCCCTACACAATAGTAGTTCTGGCTCATAAAAATTTCTGTCTTGTTGATCTCTGTGACCTTGAATGTATTACTAATGTGCATTCAGTGACTTGGCAGGAACAGAGAAAGCTGCTTTCCTAAGCTGCAGGAGTGCTTTGGGTCCTGGGGAGTGAGTTGCCTTACTACTGTACAGATTCCTTTTTGCTTTAATTGTCAGTCCGAATTCTTTGGATTCAGCCCAGTGGATTCACATCACAAAGATCATCTTCAACTTTTTCATGATAGCTTACATCAATACTTTTCAGAAGAGATAATTTTTGATGGAACCTGGCCTGAGTATCTTTCACCTTCTAGCATAAGAAGTTGATTGCAACAACTACGCTTCAAATATGGCACTTCATGTCCTTTTAGGGACTTGCAAAGAACATGTGAATTTCTGCAGTTTCATAAAGTGATCTCACAAAAGCTCCTATGGTTGTCTAATATGCAAAGATTCTGTTCTGTGAAAGAAAGAAAGGTTTCCTTTCCCTAAGCTTTTGCTTGCCTGCAAAGGCACTAACCTTGAAAAGGACTGGAAGATGATCAGTATCAACCGCCTGTCTCAATCCCCCGCCACGTTACCTTATCAGTACTGCAGGACCTGTTCCCTCAGCTAAACCCAGGAGTGCCTGCTAATTGTGGTTATTCCTGCAGGTGCCAGAGTCCATGCAAATAATATCTGCCTTCCTTTGAGATGACTGCTGAAGCTTGGTTTTCTTGCAGTGGTTTTTACTAGCTTGAAGCACACACCAGAAGCTGGTACACTGACCTTTAACGCAGGCTGGGGAGAAAGCCATGACTCATCCACAGCTAGTTCATCATCTTGCACCTGAAAAGGACAAGGTTCTTAATGCCTATCTTCCTTGCTGCAGCATTGTACATACTGTGTCTGCACATCCATCACTTCACCACTTCTTGTCCTTATAGATACTTTTTATTTTTGTCTGAAAATATGTTTTGCTGTACATGATTTTACACTTCTCAGACATCTCCTGGAAATTTCTTCGCTGACAGAGTAATTGCTCTGTTCTTTCTTGACAAAGTATTGATCACAAGTTCACTCTAAAGCTGTTGTGACATTTTGATGATCAGTAAGTACTGTATCAGCTTCATTCAAATTTCTGGAAACGCCAAGAACTGGAACATACTGGCAAATCCAGGCAGCTCTCAGAGTACTATCCCTTCAATGAACATCCTGGAGGGGCAGCTGTGAGGCACTGGATCTCCTGAAGCTGGTGAAATACCTATGTTTCCTTTCCTTCTTTGGAAATTTTCCACTGGCTCGTCATTCTTTAGGCTTTTATATTTAAAGTGAGAGTTGCCTGTTTATAATGAACTGCTCCTTGTTCCTCCCCTAGATTCTCATCAGCATCTAAATAAACAAAATGAACAATAAATAGCAAAAACAAATGTACAAACAGAATGAATAGTTGTCACAAAATGGTAGCATTCCTCCTAACACAGAAAAATTAGCACTGGAAAAAGGACTCTATCAACTGACACAGAGAGATAGTCCTCTAAGATTTCACCAGGTATCAATTCTCCTCTGCTCCAGGAATGGTATATTATCTTTCTAACCAGCTCCTGAGAACAAGACCAGTATTAGGATAATCTTTACATACCCATGTCTATAAAATAAATAGTAGCACTTCAGCCACACCGTATTTGTTTCAGGGAAAAAAAAGAAGTTTTTTCATTGCTGGCGCCACAACGAAAATACACTTTGCAAATTTTTTTGCATGCTAATGATGCAACCATTCTATTTAGCAGTTCTAAACATAATAGTGGTCATAAATATTCTCACTAGCCTTCCAAAGTGTCAAGGAATGAGTTTTTTATTTTGTGTTCTGTCTGTGGAATAGCAATATTTGTGATCTTCCTGTGGTGTGTAAGCCTATGTATCATTTCTTAACGAGGGAATATGAGAGGGTCATACTGTGATCAAATCATTCATGTCTTCTACTCTGCGGGTCAGTAAATTAATAATCTCTGATGACTCTCCTCTTCAGTCTTTGCACCACAACTGAGCCTTAGTTTGTGTCTGACTGAAGCCTCTCAGGGAATCCTTTCATGGCCATTTTCTTTTCCTGAGGAATTGCCAAGCTTTTCTGAAGTGCCTCCACAGGTACAAAGCAGAATTAGCTCACTGAGCACCTGCTTCACCCAAGTGACTCTCCTCCTGGCAAACCTTTGTGCTCAGCACCAGGACTTCCCATCCTCCCACCTCTCCTGGATTCAGCCTCTGCCAATTTTTTTCTCTAACTTAAGTTTGTAAATTTAATCTAATTAAATATTTTTATTAGTTAATCTCCAAAAGACAGGTTTTATTTTTAGCGTAAATCATTGGTCCCATGAGTCTACATTGACACAAATGTAGGAGGCTTGATTTGTGTTAGGCTGGAAGCAATAGGGATGAAGAGATGGGATAAAGGTATTGCTTAGGTTCACCCTCCCCTGCCATGACTACTGATGCGTGAAACCAGATGCTCTGTAGTGAGCTACCTATTTCCATTTACTCTTTCTCGTTTTCTCTCCCTGTACTTTTGTTGCAAAATTTTTTTGTCCCATCTGTTTCGGAGATGATCAAAGTTAGTCAGAGTTGCACTGCTCCAAACAATAAATGAAGCTTTATTGCCCTGAAGAAATGTTTTGATTTCAAAGAAACTTCTACTGACTTCAGTTCAATGAAAAAAAATCCAATAAAATAACTTCTGCAGCTGAAAACTTTTTGCTTTACAAAGACCTCTCAAATTCTTATAAAGGCAATTGTGAAAAATAATAAATCCTTGGGTTAAGTGCAGAAAATTACCTGATGATTAAGGATAATTTGCCCAAAGATTAAGTAAATTGCGTAAATATAGTCTGTTCAAGACGACTTTGAAAGATAGTTATTTTGATCAGATTCCCAAACAAAATGAGTATGTTTATTCTTTTGGCTTTCTCAAAGCAGAATCTTTCAAATTCTATTTGTTCACTAAGGCAAAACAAAATGTATACTTATGTCCTGTCCTCCTGTCTTGTTTACATGTACATGAGATATATATGTATATATACATATGTCTGTATGTGTATAATATGCTTCTGGTTTTAGTAATTCTGACTCAGATTAATAAAATTCGGATTATGTTTTCAAAATAATTTAATTTCACTTATTTGGTAATTATTTCATTTAATTTCACCTGTTTATAGTGGGGTAGGGTAAACAATTTCTAGCACAGAACTCATGAATATTCTTTCTATTTAGGAGTTCTCTGTGAAAAAAGCCTAATTCTTCCCAGTGTAATTGCCATTCATAATTATTTCCTCAATAATTCATGCAAATAATTTGCAGCCTAGTTTATTCTTAAGCAGGTTCATTGAGCCCATTTGAATTCTGAGCTGTGGTGGTTAGAGTGATCATTCTGTATGTTTCTATCCTTGATGGCAGAGGCAATTGAATCAAACTTTTCATTCAGCGTAAGTGCTCTTCTGAATTGGGATGGATTTGTGTGTGTGATTTAGTACTGTTCAGTGATGGAAGCAAATGGACTGCAACTCTCTTGATCAATTATCTGGTGCAACCCAAAAGTTTTGATGACTAAGTTCTTGAATTCAATAGTTGGTCTGAAACAAATTGTGCCGTTAATCATCCTGACTGTAAGTGTGCTGAAAGATTGCTAAAAGGCAAACCAGTGTTTTAAAAATCAAAGGAATCTTCTGAAAGGTTGTTTTGGTCTGCTCTTAATAACAATGGGAGAGGGAGGGGGAGAGAGAGAGCGTGCACCCTTCCTCTGTTGATTTCAGTCTTAAGAATTTCAGTGACCAAAACTGCTTGAATTGGACAGAAGAAAAGAGAAATTTTAATTAATTTCTACTTTACTAATTGTAATCTTCTACTGAGATTACAATTTAGTTACATTCTTTCAGAAAACAGAGTTTTGGGGCTGTTTTGTATTAGTTTTCTTGATTTGGTTTTTTTTTTTCCTTAATGGTTCCTTTTGCCAAGCTCCAAGTTTTTACTAATACCCTTACTGCTAATCTCTCTCAATTTATTGGCAGATAAGATGACAAATAAACTGCTTTAACTCCAACATTGTTCAGCTGAGATTTGACCAAGTTAGAAGTGGTATAACATGGAGGAACGAGTCCCAGTGAAGAGATGGGAACTGCTTCTCACATGGGGGCACTGGTATCAACATCTGAACATAAAGACACATTAGGATGACTGAACACCTACAGCTGTTGCAGAAGAGTGCTAAATGATGGGTGATGGTTGTGACAATTTCCTCCCCACTCCCAAAAGGCAAGATAATTCTTAAGGTTTTGCAATCTAACACCTCAGACAAAAACTCTGGCAAGTGGTTGCTCACTGTCGTGCTGTTTTGAGCAATTTAGGAGCCAAACTGGTTGAGCCAAAAGAGGTTGAGACTTCTTTTAAATTGCTGGAGCCCCCTCCTTGGAGTACCTGCACTGAAACGCAGGGAGAAGAGCAGCATCTGCACTGCTGACAAGGGAGAACACCAAAACCTCATGTGCCAGGTTACTGCAGTCCTGCCTGCAGCCTGAGAGACAGTGTTTGTCACAGCCATGATCCTTCTTCTAGTGCCCGAAAAAGACACGATCAAGAAATCCTTCATGCTGATTTTAAGATCTGACAGCCATTGTTGAATGTGTGAGGCTGCTGCAGCACTACATCCCCAGGTCCAGCTGGCAGCAAGGCTGAGCACGTGTTCCCCGTTAGCACACACACAAAATGCAGCCAGACCCATCCTTACAAAGCACCCCTGGAGGAGATGGTAACCCAGGTTCTGGTTAATAGATTCCTTGGGGAGGGTTAGACTGAAATGACACTGAATGATCAGTGTTTGTAAATATGTATCTATATATATCTATCTATATCTATATATCTATCTATATATATATAAGGTTTGTTTTAGAACAATTTGGTTGCAATGGAAAGCAGGTATGTAGCCATTTTGGTTCTTATTATCTGTACTAATATATCAATATGAAAGCATAAAAATATCACTCACTTAAGAATAAAAGGGAAAAGAAAGGAAGAAAGAGAAAGAAAGGAGAAGAATAGGGAAACATTCCATCACGCATGGATCTGCAACAAGGTTTGACTGCTGCAGTTTAGTTGTCCCATGGTCATGGTCTTGATGTGTCAGGAGTGGGGGAAAGAGTCATGTCCCTGTTTGTTTCATTTGCATGTCCCAGTTTATATGTTTTTTTCAATAAACCTTTTAAAACCGCCTCACATTTGCAGTAAATGTGCTAAATTTGACATTTTCGCTCATCAATAGCCGCCTGAGTGCTCTTATGGTCAGAGTTGTCCCACACTGACAGGGCAGAGCTGATGGAATTTAAGTCCACAACAAGCAGGTATTTTCCTGTTCTGGTTCTTTGATTATTATTTTTAATCTTGCCAACAGTATAAAGCCTTGCTCAGTGGATACTTGCTGCAAGAACGAACACAGAGAAAAGGTTTAGATAATCATCTTTTAAAAGTGAAGAGACAACTATGGGAAGGACAACAAGCAGAGAAGAGCATGTGCAGCAGTTATCTACAGCGTACAATTCTCATTTTAGTAAAAGCTTATCTCTGGAAGTTTTAGAGGAAGCTGAAGGATCCAGCTGAGGTCTTTACCAAGCAGAGATGGATCTTGAACACCTATATTTCACCTAACATTGAAAACATGTTTTCCAGGATTGGATTCAGAGATCACACTCTTGTCTGCCTGGTAGCATCTGTACATGGCTCTGGGATCAAACTGGGTACATGGAGTTTCTGTTATTTTCTTTAGCCAACTTCCTGCAAAATATGTGCTCCCAGTCAATGATGTATTGTCCCACTCTGTTCTTACACATCTGCCTGCCCTAAGGACTTCTGTTTGATCCAATTCAACAAAGTCCTGCTCCAAAGAGTTAATCAAGCAGCATAAAAAGGAATCTGTTCAGCAATGTCAGATACCCCAAGTGAGCCTTTTTGTAGATTTCTGTTTGCACTTCTGACAGCAGCATCTTTAATAGAGGGCTGGAGCCTTTCATGTTGTCATTCAAAGAACATTTCCAGGAAAAGCAGAGATGAGCTAAACAAATACAATGTCAGGGAAACTTCCCCACCTCCAACAGTATTGTTTAAGTATTTACTGCTTGGTAAACTAGAGCCCTGTGTTTTAAAACAAACTGATCTTCAGTGTCCTCTGACTGTTGCAATGCAAATTTGCAGATGAGTTTAGTGGATTGGAGAACGCCATGTGTAAAGTATGAGGTCTGAGGTTTCATTACTCTGGTGAATTGCTCCAGCACAGGCACGTGTCCACGTGGGATTTGCCTGAGCTCAACAAACTATTCAGTCAATCTTTATTTTCCTGTTATGTATGTGCAGCAGATGGCCAGGCTTACAGAATGCTGAAAGGGAAAATCTTTAAATCTTCCCTCATGTACTGCAGAGGAGCTGAGAAAGGACTTCATGCCTTGTCCACTGATAGGGACCCCAGGTGCTTGGTGACCACTTGATTTGCTCTGCCTGATTTGCTCTGATTTTGAAAGCAAAAACAGAGCTTTCTTCATTGGCCAGAGTCTTATTGATGTCCAGATAGAGCTCAGTGATGAGTGGTGTCACTCAGGGGTCAGCACTGGGACCGGTACTGCTTAATACCTTCATAAATGACATAGAGAGTGAAATCAAGGGCACCCTCAGCAAGTTGGCAGATGACATCAAGCTGAGTGCTGCAGCTGGTACACTTGAAGGATGGAATGCCATCCAGAGGTGTAGGTGCTAAAAAGCTAGAAGCAGAGAAATTCTTCAGCCTTTTCTCAATATTCTGTGAGAAGACTGTCTTTCCTAGGTAAACTATTTTAAACAAGGTCACAGTTTCATAAACTTCTTGCACCCGCAAGCTGTTTTGCAAGATTGTTATGGCTTTGACTTTGTAAATATTATGGAATGGGTATCTTAAGACTTGGCCAATCCTCTCAAGGAGTGGATGGCCAAGGAACCAATTACCTATTGCCACTCAACACACTTTTTGCGATCTATGCTATATAGTAGTCAGAAAATTATTAAATAAAAATCTTCGGCTTCCACTTGTTCATGAGCCTGGACTCTGTGTCGTTTTCTTTATGCGCCTCGGACATAACAGCGACACAGAGGGACCTGGACAAGCTTGAGAAGTGGCCCCATGAGAGCCTCATGAGGTTCAAGAAAGCTGAGTGCAAGGTGCTGCGCCTGGGTCAGGGCAACCCCCCAATATCAATACAGGGTGGGGGATGAGGGTTTGAGAAAGACCCTTGCCAAGAAGGACCTAGGGCTGCTGGTGGATAAAAAACTAGACCTGACCGGACAATGTGCACCCCCAGCCCAGAATGCCGACTGTATCCAGGGCTACATCAAAAGAGGCATGACCAGCAAGTCAAAGAAGGTGATACTACCGCTCGACTGAGTCTCCTCCTCTACTCTGTTCTCGTGAGACCCCACATGAAGTACTGCATCCAGCTCTAGGAAAGATATTGACATGTCGGAAGGGATCCAGAGGAGGGACACAACAATGCACATCTATGAAGCCAGGCTGAGAGAGTTGGGGCTGTTCAGCCTGGAGAGCAGACAGCTGCGGGGTGAGTTTATTGTAGCCTTCCAGTACATAAAGAGGCTATGAGAAAGACGAGGAGGGATATTTTGGTAGGGCCTGTTGTAACAGGACAAGGGGTAAAGGTTTTAAACTAAAAGAGATTAGATTTAGACTAGATAGAAGGAATAAATTTTTCACAAGAAAGGTGGTGGAACACTTGAACAAGTTGCACACAAAACTGGGGAATGCTAAGTCCCTGGAAACACTCAAGGCCAGGATGGATGGAGCTCTGATCCTGATCTAGTTGAAGATGTCACTGCTCATTGCAGGGGGTTTGGAATTATATGACCTTGAAAGGTCCCTTACAACCCAAACTATTCCATGATTCTACAACTGGCTCTGGCTACACAAGCCTCAGCTGTGGTAGTCACCTCTCCCATGGATCCAAGGGAAGGAAGCAAACCAGAGACCAAATCAGCAGAGGTGGTCACATGCTTAATGTGGTAAATGACACATGGTTATTTTATAAGGTATTTAAATACCTAATGCTGCTGAAACTCTGAACACCTTTTTAAGGCTTCACAGGACCCTGCCTTGGGCATTGCATTATCTGCAGGTGTGCAGCTGTGCTATGACGGTTTGGTGGATTCTAATCACAAAGTATGAAGGTATCCCCAAGCCAAGGCAAACATCTGCCAGGAGGCTTCTAGGCACCCTGGGAATCTCATCAATGGCCACTTGAAGTGTATCAGCATTTTTTTACAGCCTATCGGATGGTCAATGCCTGATAGAAGAATCTTGAACCCTTTCTATTTGGGATGAATTTCAACTTGCCATCTCCAGACCATCTCACAGATTTCACTCTCTCTTCTGGCCATTTGCTTTCTTCTCCTCCTCTCTGCCGTTAAGATGCAGAATGAAATTCATGTTTTCTGGCAACGTATTGAACCAGAGGGAACATTTTCATTAAACCCAGAATTGAAAATTGTATTAGAAGCACTGAGATGCTGAAAAGTCAGGTTTTCAAGTCCAGGAGATTTATAAGGTTTTAAGAGTCTTTCACTGACTCTTCACGCTCCTGGAGAAAAGCTTTTAAAATCAACCAGAGAAATATAATTTTTGTGTATATTTATGCACATATCTATGTGTGGTTTTGAGTTCTGCCCACGTCTCCAGTTATTCTCAGGAATGCTGGTTATAATCCAGCTCAGTTATCTGTTTCAGCACTTCCAATCAAACAGAATATAGAATAGCCGTTGCCTTAAGCTATTGTCTATTGGAACACTTGCCAAACTAGTACAGGACTTAAGCAAAATCTGTGTCTGATGGATTTCTCACTGTGCTCTGAAGAGTTTCTGTATCTCTTTTTCTTCTCTTCTTAGCAGTTACAGACTCACAGTCCTTCATCTCTAATTGCTAAAAATTCACCTTCCTTCTCCCCACTTCTCTTGGTTCTGTGAGCTAACAATCAGCAAAGAGGAAATACAGTCATAAACATTAGCATTGATAAAATCCAGGTGACTCTTACTGCTCAGAAACCAAAATTTTTTTTTCTAATAAGAGACATTTTGGATACTGCTTAATTTCTTCTGAAAAATAGATTGCTGTTGATACTGAATGCTTTGATAAAGAGAAAATTACTGCTGAGTGCGCTGCTGGTCTGGTTCACTGGCCCTATTGAAATGTTGTTCTTCACTTCTCCTGAAACTCTGCTTTCTAATTTTCTGTATTAATAATCCTCTGAACATTCTGATATACAGCCCTGAGTACTTCACAGAGAAACAGTCACTCACTGGGAACTGTTTTTCTTTTTTCTTTGGCATCTGGGGGACACTAAACCTCAAATGAATGAATACTCGCTACCAAAAAGTAAAAGACCTCGTGCTTGCAAAAGAAAATATGCCACTCAAGATCTTTGTTTTATCCTTTACTTTCTCCAGGAGGTGAACATCTGGACATCTTTCTGAGTCACGTGCAGCTGTCTGTGGGAGGCCTAAAAAGACAACATAAAATACCTCACTCAAAACAGATTCTTCAGTTATACTTTCTTGGTTTGTCATTCACTTTCATTTCAGAAAAAAAAATATAACAGCTTTGAACTGAAAACTTAGTTTCTCATATCTGTATTCCATAAAAGCTGAATATCTTATGTGAAATGACAGAAAGAACCAGGGCACTAAATTATTCAGAGGCTTGCTGAGAAGATATAGGGCTTATCATAATGCAGGTTAAATCCCTGTCCAGGCTGGTATTTGCTGAAAATTGCTTCTGTCTGTTTCAGCAGCTGAGGTGAGATGTGCAGGTATTCTCAGTGTAGAGCCTTTGTCTGCAGTTCTCTATCATGTATGTCTGCTCTGTGCAATGCATGCAGAGTCTTGTGGTACCTGCTGCAGTCTGAAATGAAGTTGTTTGAGCATTGGCAAGTGTTGGGCATGGGGATGGGTTCTTCCCAGGGCTTGCTGGCACGGCAAGACTCTTCCCAGCACCTGAGCTACCTTCAAGGGAGGCGGCTGCTCAGCATAGGAGTATTTCAGTGTGATGTCCATGCATGTGGCTGGAAGAACAGAGGTGAGTGCTCAGCTGGAGTTTGCACAGTGAGCTTGCATATGTGCCCAGAGGTGATCCCAGCAGACAAAGCTGTTTGAATAGCAAGGCAGGTCTGCATTGCAGCTCCCCACGTTGTGCCTGTCCCCCATGCAGTGGGTGTCTTTCCCATGAAGTTGGTAAAACGTGTTTACAAATACCATAAAGAGTTAAAAAACAAAAACAAAAATTCCTGAGAAACAAAGAAGAAATTCTACTTTCCATTTTTTTGCTTTACTTTTCTAGGGAAGTATGGATAAAAATGACAAAGACTGCTTTCTGGAAATGAGGTTCAGTGATCTTCTGGAGGAGAGAGACTGCAAACGGAGGAGTTGTAAGGAAAGTGGGGTCTTCTCCATAGGAACACTATTCCTCACCGTCACCATAACTGAATATTTAAAAAGAAGTAGTGAACCTCAGTGTAATATTTGCTCAATTTCTGCCTGTAACCTCACTGTATTCTAACCCTGCTGACATCATGTCAGTGAGGTTTTACTCATTTTAATTTTGTTATGGATATCTAAGAACTCCTTGTACAACAGAATTCTGCACTGGCATTTACTACAGGATGCCATTTTGTTGTCATAGGAAAGAGAGTCTGGAAGTCTGGACTCTGGCTCACAAAGCTTCTTGGTTTCGCATGGGAGGAAAATGGCTGGTGTCATTTGCTACCTCTTCCAGCTTGTGAATTTAACTAGGGAAAGCTCGTATTAGTTCCAGGTAGGCCCACAAACAGGAAAGTAGGACTGCTGTTTTGAAGTGCAGAGTCTTGTGGAAACCATGGCCAGTGGGTGGAGCTGGCAGCATGACTCCTTTGTGGGGGTTCTAGGTTTTATGATCCATGTCTACACTACCAAGTGGAAGACAGCCAGGGAGGAAACATATGGACTTGAGGCCAAGGAGCATCCGCTGGCTCTTGCCTGCATGGCTTAGGGCTCACCACAGTGCAGAGCAGAGCAGAGTAGAGCAGAACAGAGCTGGCTATACCTACAAGTATTTGGCTCAAAGTGATTCCTAGGTCCTATGCAATGCCTCATGGCTTTAATATCTGACTACACTCTTTCGTACATTTTTTTTCAGGTCAAAGTACCTTATATCGGTGTTGTAGGTCACCAGAATACTGTTTCTATAGCCTGAAACTGAGGACATGTGTTGCATATCTTTGCATGGGGCAGAAGGATAAACAAGAGTGCTTGAGTGAATACAGACAGCTGGGAGGGCATCAGAGAACTGTGTGGGGCACAAGGAGCCAAACCTGCTGGAGTCTCATCCATAGTGTTTTTGAGCTCTTGCTGGAATAAAGTATACCTCTATTTTGCCCAGGAGAAAACTGGGTGAAGTGACCCAAAGCCCAGCAGGAAACGAACTATTGCTTAAGCACTGTGGCCAGCCAAGGTGTGCTGTTCAAGCTTTGTTCCTGGTTTGTTCTCATTAGCAGTGTTAATGTAATTATTGTCTCTCTAGATTTTCAGGTCTCCTGTGAGCTCCCGGTGATCCACAGAGTTTATGGAATTATATGTCGCTCATCCTGCAAGGAGGCAACTACCATCAGACAGGGAACCACAGCAGGAGATTTCCTTTTGCCCTCTTCCTGCTGTGAGATTTACGTCAGGAGATGCAAGACGCAATGACCATGCAGGAGCCTTTTGGCTCCCGAGTGGTTTTTTTCCTTGGCATTTAAGAACGTAGTATGTAATGTCTCACAACACAACAGCTTCTTCCCCTTCTAGTGACAACCCTCCAGTGGTCCAGCCCATCATGGGGAGGATCAGCCTCCATACCTTTAATGAGAAAAGGAAGTCAGCATTTGTTATAGCTCCGCCCTATTTGCCTTTAGGAGAATTGAAGCCTTAAGCCTAAAGCAGATTGTTAAACCCATTCTGAGACATCAAAAAAAAGGGTTGCAGATTTGCAGATGCTCAGGGCATGGGAATCAGAAGAGGCTGTACTTCAGCAGCAGTCCTGAAAATAAGGCCATGCAAATGCAGTAACCAAACTCTTCTTCGAGGCTTGCAGTGTTTGGAAAATCAAGCTGTGGTGTTAAACTTCCTTCTGCATTTCATTTTGCAGTAATGCTCAGTAAGAATGAATTGGGATTCAGAATCCCAATGAAAAGTGCCTGAGAGATGCTGTGCTCACTATTGGCTTCTTGCACATCTACATTGAAAGTCCTTTAGGACTTCTCTAGAACCACTTTTCAGGTGCTTGCATCTTACAGTCCACAACAATCAGACGATAAATGCAACTTTCTTGAACTATAGATCCTCTAGGATGTCAGATATTTTTCTTCTGTTAGAGGAGGTACGTGACTCCTTCTCCATCATGGCAGACTCCTACCTTCAGTGAGCACTGCACAGCCAAAATCATTTAAAAGCACCTCAGATAGTTACTTTTCTTTTAGCACCTTGGTCCAATTAATGAACTTAAACTTATTTCTTATTTAACTGTCACAGTCTATTTTAAAATAGTGAAGGAGAGATAAGCAGGGCATATGACCAAAATTTCAACTCTGCTTGTGCTGGGTGAGGTTGTCAGTCTTCCAATAAGTGCTGCCATTATGAGCAAAGGTAGCAGAACTGGGATGAAATTTGGAGGCATTTTAATCAAATACTCCCTGCAGGCACAAACTTTGAAGAACAAATCCAGTCTATTTATCACAGCTCTTGCCACAGTTTCTGACCAAGCTTTTGTTCTTAGTTCTCTATTATTATGCCAGCATTCACCTTCTACTGTGTTCCCACAGTAAGGTTCAAGTGGTTGCTATGGCATGTACTTTTAAAAAAGCCTTTTTTCTTATCACCTCTCAAGGGAGAGAAAGTTCACTTTTAGGGAACAAACTGTGAGAGGAGAATGTCAGTTTTAATCTTCAGAAATATTTGGTATTTAGCATTCAGACCATTGCAGCAATAGTCACTGCAGTTTAGTGGTAGAACTGGAAACGGAGAACCTGAAGACCTCAACTCTCCAGGGTGAAAGCCATTGTAGTACAAGTATTGATTCTGGGTTACTTCCCCTCAGCAGGAATTCAGCGAGCATGCAAACACCATTTCTAAACAATGGATTTAAATTGGAATAGAATTCTGATGAAAATACATCTTCTTCAGTTGTTGCTGATGAGTATGATAACTTGTAACAGAATTTAATAAAGGGAAGGCAAAAAGAGTTGCAAGTAAATATCTTGAAGAGTTTTTTTCAAGTCATATTTGTTGAGGTGAATCATTATCCTTAAATTTTCTTTAAATCTGAGCTTCAAAAGTTTTATTATTCATCAATTTACTGCATCGGGGTTTTTGGCAGAAGGATTATTTTTGCAAGTATCGTGACTCAGACTGTAACAGCCAATAGACAGCTTCATGACCAGTCTACATTTTGCAGGTAAAACTCCAGTACCAAAAGATCAGGTCAAGGAAATTCCTCCGCAGTAGGTGTTATAATCCGGTTATTAAATTTGTTAGAGGCGTGCCTCTGCCCAAATTAAGGTGCAAACAAGAGCATACGTCAAAGTCAAATGTATGGATTTTATTGAACAGTAAATGTGAGGGAGGGAGAGAGAGAAAGAAAAAAAAAAAAGAAAAAGGGCAGGGGAGAGAAAGTGAGTGACAGAGAGACAGATTAAGTAGGAAATATCACCAGTCTGGATCCTGATGGTGTCCCATTGATCCTCTTCTTCTCATCTTCTTGGTGGTGAGGGTCCCCCAAAACATAGACTCAAGTGGATTAATATACATTCAGGCCAGGTGGGAATGCCCAGGTACCTTCCCAGGGAGGGAAGGGGAAGGGAGGGGACAAGTTTGACTCTGTCTCTTGCAACAGAGTATGGATCTGTTGCATCACTTGGATCACATGCAGTCCTCTGCTGCAAGGCCTCAGGCATCAGTCTGGGGGGCACTTCAGGGGTCTTTGATGGATTATGACACCCCCTCAGCTGCCCCTCACGTGAATGCCCCATGGATGTGGCCTTCCCAGGGTGGGAGGTTTTGCAGCTGAGCTGGTTTGTGTAAGGGAGGATGGATGCTCAGTGCCTCTGACCAGAGGTTACACCACGCACCCGAAACTCTCCTCCTCCCCGCTTGGTTTGGGGGAGAGTGTGTTCAAACCTGGCCTCAGCAGATGGGCCTGTGGGCTATGGCCTCCCCGAGCCCAAATCCAGCCAGAACCAATTTTCAGGACAGCTGCTGGGTTTGCCTTTCTTGCGGATACAATGTTCTCCCTCAGCCTTGTTTACTTCTTCCTAGGCCTGAGATAATGGAACAATTGTGTCACCTTTATTTTATCTTAAGTTCCCTTAGGCAGCTTAATTCAGTCCAAAGTTCCAGTCAGGAGGCATATTCAGGGAGGGGTGGGCTTAGGAGGTAGCAACTTCTTTATACATTTTCATCATTATGGGCAAAATGTCCTTCCTAACAATGTTTAAGCCACTAACCATAACATTTCAGTCTCTCACAGTAGGTTGGGAAAACAAAGACTGACTCTGTTATTCCATCAATTCTCAGCCGAGATACAAGGCAGCATTAATAGAGGTGCTACTGGAATAAGGAAGAATTTTTTGTACCCTGTGTGCAATTTTGACATACTGAGTGCAATTCTTCTTTGGTAAATGTAACGCTATTATAAAATGCTATATTTATAAGTGAAAGTGCTATCTTATTGCTGACAATGTAAATTAATTTTGTTAGTGGTAATTTGCTGAATATCAGTTGGAAAACAACCCAGGTTTCTAAACTAAAGTACCTATTGTAACCTTACCAGGTCAATAGTGAAAATCTCACTGAATAATTCCAGTTCGAAAGGATTTGAGTGCTCCTGAAGGCAGGAGAAACAGTAGGAGCTCAGATGCTTGCAATGCAGGCTGCCTGTTCAAGGATCTAGCTTCTGACATCCATTTTTAAAGACCATTGGCTTATACAATGAATGCATTGCAAAGTTGCCTCTCTTACAGGGAAGGCACAGAGGGCGAATGTGAAAATATTACAATATTGGAAGAACAACTCCTTAAATCTCTGGGTTTGTCTGCAGGGGAAGGGAGAGGGAGTGGAATAGTCTCCGTTCACGTCTCTGTGGCATAAATCTGCCTAACCCTCATCTTGGCTAACAGCTGCAGTGGTAAGGAGAAGCTGCAGGTATCTCACGTGCACTTGCAAGGGGATTTCAGCTGGACGTAGTCTTGTAAACTTAACTTTTGCCCAAGTGGTCCATTTAACCCAGCAGCTGCTCTCTCACAGAGCTGTGTACCAGGTGCTTCAGAGACTGGTGCCACAGCTGTGATTTCTTCTTCCCCATGGAAACTTCTCCCTGATATCTGTCAATCAGTAACTAAATTATAGAAAATATAATTGAGGATTGTTTTGGGAGGACTGTTTATTTATAACTACAGATGTTCTTACAGTCTACATGGATGAGACCTTGGCCTCTCTTATCTTCTGTTTCAATGAATTCCATGTTAACATGTGTTCTAAAGCTGGAAATACAAAAAATTATGTTGCATTTTCTTGGAAAAAGTTCTTCAAAGGCCTTTACTCAGCTCTTCAGGCACACTCTGAGAAATGCATTCCAATGGGAAAGGTCATGCCTTTTGAACTATCTGTTGGAAGTGAAAAAAAAAAAACTAACAAAAAAACCAAACCAAAAACAACAACAAAAAAAACCCCAATAAAAAACACAACCTAAACAAACCCACCTCAACAAAAATATAGCTCCCATTGCATATGGGTTTGAATCCAAACTGCAAAGCAGAATCCTGCAAACTGTGTGAGACAGGCTGGAATCCAAGTGATAATCCTAGTCTGGTTTTTGGGTCAGGTGCACCAAGTCAGACGCACAGATCCATGCTTGCCAAGGAAAGGCTCGTGAAGCCAGATGGGGTTGATGAACCTCCTGAGGGGAGGGTTTGCAAGCTGAAGAGAGGGATGGGCACACAGGAGGTCTCAGCCCAGAATCTAGCTCTGTTCCAGAATTTCTGGGTCCTTCAGACCAAGCTTTCAAGTGCCCAGTCTTTTTGAGAACCAGACTTGGAAGCTCTTAATATGGTGATTCATTTTACAAAATTCGGCTCCTGGAGCATTGATACCACTGCTTTCATTTCTGCTGTGCAGGACTTCACATAGTGAAACCCGGAATTTTGCTACTGAAATTTCTTGTAATTTTCTTCAGATAATTTTAACAAAAACGGGATTTGATAAACTTGTTCAGAGAAATATTAAGAAACAGATTTTTTTCTCCTACTCTTATGTTTCTTTTTTCCCCACACATTTTTATACTGCTGAATCTTTTGTTCTCACAATTCTGCATCTAGTAAAAATCCTTAAAACCAGAAGTGAAAAAAAAAAAAACCCACCCAACAAAAAACCCCCACTCATCAGATAAAGCAAAGGAAAAAATATGATTTACAATCTGGTTCTACAGAAGGCCTCACTCCTCCTATATGTGAAATCAGTTATTCCAATAACTTGCTGACAATTGATATAATTATTTCTAATTATTCTTGATTAGAGTCCTGGAATTATGTGATTACATCTAAATATATGCATCATAAATGTGGGAGGTACAGCCTAGAGAAGGAGGAAATGTAATTTTATTTTTCAGTTTATTAATTTTTACTAGCTAAAAGGATTCAGAAAGTTTAATTTTCACAATGCTAAAAAGAGGCTCACTGAACTCATCTTTATTACATTTCTTTTGTTAAGTAGTAGAACCTCTTCAGTTATGGAGGCAAAATAAGCTGTGTTTTTTTAATATTTAGGAAGGCTAAAAGACACCTTAGAGTTGTGTGATTGACATGCAAGCAATGTGAGTGTGTATGTATTCCTTCAACAAAATCAAGTCTGTAGTGCTAAGCAGGTTATTCCTAGGAGACTGCAGCCACTGGAGAAGCAACTGTTAATTCAAAGTTAACTCGTTAATTCCTCTCATGATACAAATTTAAACTTCACGCTTCCTTCTACTGTAAATTTAACTGTGTTCTTGTGATTGTTTAGCATTTTACAATTGTAATGGTGCTTTGAAGGTTTTAATAGATATCAGATAAGCATCTGAACTTGATTTTTTTTTCTTTTCTACATCTTTATTAACAGCCGTGGCAAAGCTACTGGGTCACATTCTACAGTGGAGAGTGGTGTAGGCTAGGATTAATTGCTGAAGTCAAAGCATTCTGCAAGCAAAGTACAAAATTGATTGTAAGGATCTTTTGTTAAGACCATTTTTATTAAAACTGTTGCATTGATTTTAAGGGTGTTGCATCTAATATTGTATCCTCTTACATGAGGGAATGCTACAGCTAAACAAAATAGATCCTGTCCACCAGCAGCTTGCACTATTGGGTAAATTTCCACAGAAGCAAGCAGGAACTCACTGCTAATTTAAGTCAAGACTGGAAATATCTCACGAAAAATTACTGTTGCAGAAAGATTCTACTGGCTAGATGAGCTTTAGTTAATACTTAAATGACAAATATATTTCTGTTTATTAATTTATTTTGAGTTAATGAAGAAAATCACTCTGTGCATTTACAAACATGTAATCACCTTTTAGTTTATATCCACTTTTATTGTATGTGTGTCAGGCTGCACAAGTTGAGCCCTTCAGGAAAGAGGTGAAAATAGGTGAGATCTACTGAAACTCCTCTTGCATTTCCTTTCCTCCAGAAGCCTTTCCAATGTGTACAGCTGGCCCATCACAGAAGCGCATCTGTCTAAACGGAGTCCATTAAGTCAAACCATAACACTTGTTTGGAGATGGGTACCAGCACTACACATGCTCTGATGCCAGTGGATCAGAAAATGAACAGCAAAGATTTCAACATGCTAGAAAACAGTGGCATGACCTCTGCTGGCAGAGGAAAGTTCTCAATAGATTTTAATCCTCAGCGTAATGAAACCTCAGCTGAAAAGCACCCTCTGCAAAGAGGCTTCTCACTACCTTATGGTAACCAAGAAGACAAAGCATCTGTTTCTGAAATCTCTCATCCTCTTCAGGTTACTGAAGAACCTCAGGCACAGATTTTAAAACCTGATCTGGAGATACCACACCAGACTCTCCTGTGAGCCATTGAACAGAGAGTTGATAACACCTGGCCAACTAACACCTGCTTCCTCAGTGGAGGAAGCCTGAAGTTGACTTTGCTTTTTTTTAGGATCTGCAAGGCTGAGCCGTTCTGCTACAAGGGGGTCAGTCTGGTTGCTGCCATGCCAAAGGCGTCACCTAAGGTCCATGTTCTTCTTCTGTGTCTCTGAAATGGCTTGTCCCTTGTATTTGCCAGGATGGATTGCAGGGCCTGCGTTTGTACCGGGACATTTTCAGCAGACCTGAAAACAGGACCTTGTTCTTTTCTTCCTTGAGAGCTGCACCCTGCACCTCAGGGTCAACAGCCAGAGAAGCACACTCCTCTACAAGGGCATAAACATACTGAAAGGTACAGAAGGACTTGTGCACACCCTTCCCACACACATCTCCAAGGTATGAGCCAGCTTGAGGGATTCAATAACCCTGCCACACGACCTGCAAAGAAGAGGCCCTGTCTGTATCTATCTATGCAGACAAGCTAGGACTGTCTGTGACCTTGCTCTTGATCCATTAAACAAGTACTTCCATCACAGTCATTCTGCTGCTTCCAATTCAATTCATTGCGTGAGAATAAATTTTTCAGGACTAATTACATCTAATCATGTGTGACTTAGCCACATGAGCGAAGGAAAGGTTCAGCATCAAGGCATGAAATGAATGAGAATTTGGTTGCAAGATGTCATGGCATAAGCCTGGCAGGCAGGTAAATACCACACAGCCACTCACTCACTCCCACCTCCACTGGGACGGGGGAGTGAATTAGAAGGGTAAGAGTGAAAAATATCAGTTTGAGATAAAGGTGGTTTAATAGTTAAAAACCTAACAAACCAGCAAACCAACCAACTAACGAAAACCACAAAATAACTAAACCATCCCCCCCAAAAATAAACCCCAACAACCCAACAAAAAAAAAGGTGGAGAAAACAAAACTAAACTAAGAAAGTAAAATGATGCAAAAAAAGCCCACTTGCTCACCACCAACGAACTGCTGCTCAGCTAGATCCCAAGAAATGGAGAAATAGCAGCTCTGAACAACTTCTCTGCTAGTCCGTCCCCTGTGCCCTGTTTTACTGCTGAGCGTGACACCATATGGTTTGGAGTATCCCTCTGGCCAGTTGGGGTCAGCTGTTCCAGCTGATTCTCCTCTCAACCTCCTGTGCATCCCCAGTCCACTCACTGGCAGGGCAGTGGGGGAAGCAGAAAAGACCTTTACACCGTGTAAGCACTGCTCAGCAACAACTAAAGCATCGCTGTGGCATCAACCCTGTTCTCATCACAAGGTCGAAACATAGTATCTGTGAATAAAAATAACTCTATCCCAGCTAAAACCAGTACACAAGGACAAAAAGCCATGAGCTGTGAGCTAAGAAAGAATAGAATGTAACCAATCCCAAAGAGACTGAGTAAAGCACAGACGGTCTCCGCGAAAGAAGTAGAACGTGCAGGACTTAGTTTTAATACAAAATCTAGTTGTGAGAGGGGAGATTCTCTTCATCTTTGTTTTCAGCCAAGAAAAGGACAGGATGCAAGGGACCATGGCAGAATGGAACTGTTTCACTTCATGAGGGAGAACAGCAAGATAAGATGGCCTTTGAGGAAGCAGATTTTGATAGACTCAGGCAACTGGTAGTAATATCTCCTGGGAGGCAATTAAACCGAAAATGGAGTAGATGGCTGTTTCTTTAAGGAAATGCTCTTAAAAACAAAATTGCCAACTTTCCCAGAGAGTAGGAGGTATGGGAAGTTTAGAAAGAGGTGTGTCTGACTACTGAGTTCTTCATTGACCCAAGATCAAGGGGCACACAGACAAGAGAGAAAAGATTGCTGAGTGCAACTCTAAAACAGGGAAATCAGGAAGAGAAAGACCTGATATGAGATACCTCTCTGTGGTCCTAGCATAATTTCTTGTTAGCTTCTGTAGGAACCCCAATAATAAGGAGACAAACGGAAAATGTGTAATCCCATATCAGTAGAGGAGGAAAGCTATTAAAAGACTATGTTTAATGCCTTTTGCTTGCAACTGTTGAATGTTTTTTTTTTTTGCTTTCCTTAGTAAAAAGGTGTAACTGCAATCAATTGACTAATCATTTCATACCCACGACTAAGGGACAAGATGCACCTCAGGGTGTATCGCAGCTGCAGCAAGGGCAGAGCTCTGTGAAGCCGTGAAATAGATTAGCTCCTGGGAGGCTGGGAAAGGCAGGAGCACTGCTGACCCTGTGTGAGATGTCAGGGAAGAGCCAGGCAAATCCCAGCCTTTGGGTCTCAGAAAGATCCGGCAACAAAAAAGCTTTCTGGAAGCACTTAGAAGAAAGCCAGATGTATTAACTCTCATGGGTTTACTGAGATTACTTGGGAATAAATGTGCCAAGACAGTTTGGTAGAAGACAGGCTGAGTTACAATTACCCCTGAATATGAGGCGGGAATTGCATGGTTTTGAAAAGTAAAGCAGACAAACAGCAGCCCTCAGCAGGAAAATAGCCTACCAACAAGGAGAGGAGTTGTTTGCTTCTCTCAGCTATGGGATGATCTGTTCTCAATTTCTGTGACCAATTTTTGGTGCTGAAAAGACCAAAATAAAAATGATTGGAGAAGGGGGGAAGATGTGGCTTATGAGGAAAGATCAAATGAATTGGGGTAGTTTAGTCCGCAGAGAGGAGGCTGGTGTGTAGGTATGTGACCAAAGAGAGGTGACTGACAAAAGGAAAAGAAGCTGATCTCTGCCTGGTGTGGGCTGGTGGGACGTCATGGGCTTGCACTGCTGCTGGGAAGCTGAGAGCTCTCAGAACCCTTACAGGCTGGAAGGTTCCTGTCCACAGTCCTGTCCATCTTTCAGCTCTGTGTCCTTCAATCCTCTGCAAGAACTGCAGTCCAAAAGACCTTGCAGCCAAACATGGAAACAGCACCAGTGGGTTTGGGCGGGCTGGATGAGAAACAAAAAACGCTTCATGTGCAGGGCTCCCTGATGGCATTGCAACCACTTGACAATGAGCTGTGTTTAATAACTTCAGTGACAAGCTGAAAAATCTTGCAGGGCTTTTGGTACAGCTCCTTGGAAACATTAGCAGACACCGATGTCATTGAGGCAATGAAACACAAGCAACCAGCCCTCCATCTCTAGCCAAGGACCCCGCTCCCCACAGCTCCTCTGCCCGGCAGAGAGGATTGGAGCTGAGATGTTACTGAACTCCCCAGAGCTCTGCAGCTTCTGTCCCAATCGCAGCAGTGACTCTGAGCAGCTTCCAAATAAAAACCACACTTGAATAAATCTCTCTAAAGACCTTGCCCCTGCTTTTCTCATTTGTCATGAATATGGTGCTGATGCTGAGACAGGAGATAGGAACAGCAAGTGGATGTTTGCAATTTGTCAGAAATATCTATGCAGCTGAATCAACTGCTACACAAGAGTCCCCATGGAAATCGGCCCTTGTCATGATGTGCTAGTGCCAAATTTTAGCCCTGATTATCTAATTTCAACCTTGTCAAATCATCTCAGCCAGTGAAGCCACATATTTAGCAGAGAGCAAGATCAGTTCCCTGCATGAAAGGCTGGATCTCTGCACTGCGGATGGATGGAGCAGCCACAGAATGAGGCCCCTTCTGCAACAGAGACATCAGTGCACAGAAACTGACATCCAGCTGTCATTCAAGTGGCTAAAGCCTCTGAAATGTTGAGATAAATAAAATGGTAAAAGTTTCTTGGGCCAGCCAAAGGGAGCTCTGAGGCGTTGTGGCTCAATGAAAGTCTGCAGCAGCAGCCATACGGGATGAATCCATCTCAGGAGACAGGTATGAAATAGATCTAAATTGAAAAGATATCTCAGGTCCTGGTAAAAGGCCAAGTGTACCATCCCGGCTCCAGTGTGGCTGGTTTCCAGAAATCCCATGTGCATTTTAGAGGATTCATTGGCCGCTATACTGTCCCTACTTTAGCAAGCTCTGAAAGGATTTTACTTACATAAAATGCACTTTCAGCATAGGTGTGCTGTGAAGATAAGACCAGAATGCAGAGCAGGATAATTCCAAATCAGGCATCATCTTTCCATGTGCCTTTGACACACAGCAGTACCCTTCAATTTCAGTATGCAAAGTTTGCCTTGGTCAAACTGTTGAGCTGAATAAAACACATATGCCACCCTCAAAGCCCAGAAGAAACACTGCCAATTTTACAAGTGGTTAAACTAAGCCTGGACGACTCTTGCTTTCAGAGACAGGGACTAACCATCTTTAATAAGTCCTTTCCATCTCTGGCTTTTCTGAAGCTATGAGTCTTTGAAGACTGTGACTGACAGGCTCATTAACACTGAACAGCCTCAAATGCACACTGAATAACTCAGAGAGCTAATTAGAGGAACACTGGGATAAAGAGAGCATGACAATAAAATATTTCTGATGTTAATTAGTGGAAGGAAAAATGAGAGGCTGAACTTCCCAAAAGAAATGTGAATTGAGAATGAGTAATCCTGCAGGATGCCAAGTACTCGGGGCGGCTTCAAGGCACAGTCCCAGGGAGCCATTGCAGCAGGGCACCAAACGGGGAGCTGGGGGTCTGCACATGGCAGAGAGGTGTATCCCAAGCAGATATCTGGTGAAAGAATGGAAGGACTGCTTGTGGAAAAGACCTGTCTGAAAGAAGGAGTGATTTCTTTCTGCCTGTCTCCAACCTGATACACAGGCTTTAACTCATGCAGGCTTATGTGAAACGAAAAACAATGGGGAAGGAAATAAGCAAAACTCAGGCTAAGGGTAAGGAAGTACTGGGAAAGAGAGCAGCTGTGGGGCCGAAATGGTACTAACATGTTGCTGCACATCCAAACTGTTTCCCCCATGGTTTAGAATGCACTAATATTTTTTTCCTGTCTCTGTCCTCTGTCTCTGTCTAATTTCTTCCAGTTGGTTATCTCCAGGACACACTTTTTCCCAGGTGTGCTCCTACAGCTTCACACACTCATCTTCCTTTCTGAGTCTTGGTGGCAGTGGCTCTGGCCCCCCAGGGGGAAAGCATCAGTGTCTGGCTCCATTTCAGCCCTCATCCAGTCCAGATTGTCTGTGCTGATCCTACTGCTCTGTCCACATACATAGACAACATTTCAAACAGGAAAAATGGTATCCAAGACTGCTAGCATCAGTCTGGGAGAAAGCAGCATGGGGTGATTGCCAATGCAAGGGTGTCCAAGGATCTCAATGTGATGGGAGCACAACCCCAACACCCCAGAGAGCGGAGATTCGCCGAAGAGAAATGCAAACATTCCTGCATAAGTCTTCCCTTTTTTATATAAAAGAGAAGGAAAGGTGCTAGTAAGATTCAGAGACTAACCCTATGGGTGGAAGGAGATGTTCAGTAGCAGACGCAACTGCCATAGAAAGGTGGTACAACTTCACCTCCCACACATAACACAAAAGGGAACTATGTGTTTTCCCAACTGCTGCTTTCTTCCTTGTATCCACTGTCTCATTTGACCTCAGCGTGACGTGTGTTTTCTTATATTGGGCTTACACTTAAGAACTTATTTCTTTATGTAAAATTAATGTATGTATTTTTACTTATGGTAGTATTACTATCTTCTTTGTGGTGTCCTCATATTTGTTCAAAGGACAAAGAGTTGAATGTCACTCTTCTTTAGTGTGTAAAACACTCATTTTTTCTTAAAATTCACAAAATTGCTATTCCCCATAACAACTGACTGCAGCATTTGTCATAATTTTTTTATGCTTATTTCTGATGAAATAGCTTGGAAGAAACCAGATAGAATGATTTGGATAGGGATTAGAGCAGTATAAATAACAGAAGAATCATCCCAAAATGTCATCAGGGAGATTGTGTTGTTTTTTTCTAAAAGCTTTTATCACCATCACATCCGAGCAGTGTTTTTATATTTAATGACCAAAGAAAAACTGTTTTCTCCTTCAAGGCACAGTATCTGTGTTGCATAAGATTTTCTGAAAGCACAGGAGATGGTCAGCCAGCCATCAAGGTTATATTAGGAAACCCTATCCAAAGAAATAGGGTCTGCATAAAGCTTAAAAGCTGGGGATGTGACAGCCTTCTGATGAGGGTGAATTTCAGCAGGAAAAAACCTGTCACCTCCCAGCAGCTGCAATGTGGTTCTTCCTGTCTGGGGCAGCCAGACCCCTCTCGGCAGCTCCAGTCACTGCCATGGAACATGACAGTTCTTCTTCTCAGGGACATAAGAAGTGACTAAAACTTTGCATTTTTGCTTCTGAAAACCAGAAAAAGTCAAGAGCTCAGATGATAACAAAAACCTGACTTGAGGAACAGAAGAAGAGATTATAGTATTTCCATTCCTTTTTCTATATTTCTCTCCTGTTTTGCTTGCAAAGAAATGGGACCTTGCTTTTAATCAGAATTCGGAGTGTGAACGTTTTAGCACACTCCCTCCTGGGGTAGCCACTGTTTCGAAATAATAATAGAGAGATTGTTGATTTTAACAGCGGGCAGAGGATGAAATTCAGGAAAGAATCATCTGCAAGTATGATTTGTGTCTATGAAATATCTTTTTGCTTCTCTGTGTTCATAGCTCCACTGCGGGCAGTGCATGTGGATGAAGAGCTGCATGAGGCTAGGTGCATGCTTGGCCTGGGAAGGAGAATGAGGAGCCCCAGCCACCATAAAAAGGCTCCTAGGGCAAATCGTGCCAGGAAACACAAATAAAAATTGCGTAGCCTCCAACATTGTGTGCTGCAGAAACCAAGCAGTTTTGTTTCTCTTAGAGCTGGAAAACAGCACCTGCAGGTCAGCACAGCTGGGAAACGGCAAACCAGTTCAGTGTTCAACTGAGGAGGAACCAAAAGGGAGAAGTCATAAAAAACACTTGTTAAGAGAAAACTTAGTGAAAAAAACACACTCCAGGATTTTCAACCACAAACATCTCCTGACTCCAGCCCAGCCCCAGAAGAAGAGACACTTTCAAAAAGATTAGCATTCTCAGGGAAGGTAGGCACACAAATTACTCACTTCTCAAGTAAGAGGAGGGCAGCAGCCTCACCATTGTGCACTGCGCAGTCAAAGCCTCATTCCTGGGTCTGTTCATAAAGAATCAGTACCTTCCCACAGCAAAACACTGGCAGTACTGAGCACCCCAATTATTTACCTACCTTGGCTTCTTCAGCTCCTATTATTCCTTTTCTCAGGGAGTGGTTCATACTTTCCTTATTTTTCTTCATTTTGCAGGAAGTTTCCTATCTAGTTCTGTAACTACACTGCCAGTTTTAAACATGTAAGGAGCTGTAAATACCTGCTCTATTGCAAAATCATAGGAAAAAACTCGTGTCTCCAAACAGTCCTAGAAGCAAATATTGAAATATGAAATGCAGAAACATAAACACATGTCACCATGTCTCCCTCCCGATATGAAAACATGGTGTAAAAAAGGGACACTAACAGCTTTGATGTGGGAACTTTGAAACTCTTACCTAGTCATTCTGGAATTTCATTTATTTAGGGAAAACAAACAAACAAAAAAACAAGGCAACACCAAAGCGCTTAAGCACATAAGCTATTGACTCAAATTGTTTGGGGTCAATAACATTTTTTCTGAAAGTCTCTACAAATCATGACTGTCTTTATGCCATAGAACATTAGTCCTCTGTTTCTGGAAGCCAGGAGAGCAGGACAGGAAAACAAAGGAAGCTGTTTCAAGGGATTTGACAACTGAACTGGAGAAATTTTTATATAAATGTGTTTCCAGAGACTTTCTGCTAAAAAGAGGCAAAATGCTTTCAGGATAAAGTACATAGAGAAAAATGTCTGAGAACATGTATTGGAAAATTACAGTCCTTCTACACATTTTTAAGTAGCTTATAAATACCTGTATGAGTCCTGTCCTGTTCAAGCCTGTATGTTCTGCTAGAGCATGAAATGAATACTCAGGAAAGAAGATAAATCCCCTGTGCATGTTACTTAAAAAACATCGATGCATGGATATTAAATATTGATTTAACATTATAATAATCTAATGTTATAATAACCTAAGTCAATATCTACTGACTTCTCCAGGCCATTAGGATGGTTTCCATAGTCTTTCTAAAATGTGTCAAAATTTTTACCTTGTCTGTTTCACTGAGACCTTTCCATGTAAGAAACAATCTAGATAGGTGTATATTTAAGGTTTTCATTTTTTTTCCTGTTTCACTTCCTAGTTATGGTAAGGACATTGGAGTTCATCCACACTAGGAAGGAAGCTCTAAGGCTTTTTGGCTGTGTTAATTCAGCTGTCAGCAGGCTCAATATTGACTGAGTAATGCTTAATGGCTTTCTAGCTATGTACACGTAGGAGAAAAATTCTAGTTTTCAGCATATGTCAGATATATATACAGATAAAGATAAGGAAAGTAGCAAACAGTTACACAACCCTAAAGAAAAGAAAGAAAGTTATCGACTTATATAAAATGGGATTTCTCTCAGCTGCCTTGAGTTGTCAAAGTGTATCAGCAGGCTTCTTTCTCATTTAAGAGAGCTTTCTAAAAGGTTGTTGCCAGTCAAAGAAAACTGTCTGTGTTTTCTCAAGTTAGAGGAGACACTCAAGTGCCTCCAAATCTTGGTTTGTCTGTTTAGCTGAGGGTGGGAGGCTTTGAAGTGCCTTTCTCCAGCGGTACCACTGAGTCAGCTCCATGGTCTTTGGAAGACTAAAGGTAAGAGAGATCCTCTCTCACAGTGCTGCACCAGCTCCTTTCTGGTGGACTCCTCTGCTCTGTTCTTCTCTGAAATGAATAATTAAACTGAGAGTGAAAAAGGGCATTTATTGTGGAAAGAAACAGGAGCATTTTGACTTTCTTCTACAAATAAATGCTGGTAGGTGAAGGGCAACCGCCCCTACATTCTCTAAATCTCTCCACCCATTTTTACATTTGCTAATTAGATAATTGGCAGCTGATTAAGTGCATTTATTGTACCACGCTCTTCCCGCACAACATCCTTTGTCTTGTGCTAGACTTTAAGAACTGTGTGATTCCTACAAAAATAACCATAATATCTATTCATACTCAGGGACTTTTACAGGTATTTTATCTAAGAAAAAAACTGGATGAAACAGGTAGTAAAAAAAACATGTTAGGATTTTAACTAAAGCCCAGACCACTCTGCCTGTCTCCCTCAGACTCAACCAAGATTCTGGAAGCTGGTTATCACTTTTGTTTTACAAGGCTTCAAGTTTTGGCCATTAACTCTGAACTTACCACAAAAGCCCAGGAGGTAAAAGCAGCACTCTTGATCACCGACCTTTGAAATAATACTTTCATAAAGCAAACCTTAGGCAATAGCTCGTCATCCCTTCCCAACCTGCAACGTTCTTGACCTAGCAGGACAATATATCTGTCACATTTTAAAGGTATCATCTTTGGGAAAATGCCAAAGGATCACTCCAGGCACTTACTCTTTTACAACATAGATGATGTAACTTAAATATATATTTCTCTGCTGTCACATATTCCACAGTGCATTTGGGGAACCTCATTTCTCTGATTAAACATAGATTTATTTATATTTTGGCATTTCTACAGTAAAAAATTATTGGGGTCCTGGTGAACTCACAAGTATGTAATGCACCACCCCAGCTCCCAAATTGCTTATCGGACCACATCGTTCAGGCTAAGCACATCCTGTCCTAACAGTTACGATTTTATCATTCTCTCACCCGATTAGCAGAGACAGCTCAAGCAAACGGAACAGAATTCTTCTCTGTTAAAAAAGCCTTTCTCCCATATCTGTTACACAGGGTATTCCTAACCCACCCAGTGTCAGGCATATGGGCCCTTTCTTTACACACTTTTACAGCTACCAAGCAGCTGCCTTGGGCCAGGAGGGCCAGAGCTGAATCTCTTTGCTCTTAGACATATTACTACTCAGGGCTAATTTCTTCTTTGTTCTTCAGTTACAGCTGTTGGCTCCTAACATTCTAGAAATACCTGAGCATCTGTGATCTATCTGCTTTGATAAAAAACATATTTGACAGTAGATATGGATAGTTAAAAGAGAAACAAATTTAACACAGTGTGCTGGCCATGAAGTTACCTATTTATGTGGTGAGCTCTTCCAATTACATTTTCTCTGAACATTTTTTATATATATTCTATACAAAATGTAGGGTTGAACCTAAATGGACTTGTTGCCTATCCTTTAATCTCATGTGACAACACCAAACATAGATCTGGATGCATATGTATACCCTAGTAATAGAAAGGAGAATGACAATTTACTTGTCTTCACCATGGTCTTGTGGACTTTGTGTTGGGATGCAAGAATTGTTCTCTGGCTGAACAGCATCACCTGAGCCGCAGTTCAGGAAATTACATAAAATCACTTAACCTATTTTTTATCATAGACACATAGAATGGTTTGGGATGGAAGGGACCTTAAGGATCAACTTGTTCCAACCCCCCTGCCATGGGCAGGGATGACACCCACTAGACCAGGTTGCCCAAAGCCCCTTCCAACCTGGCCTTCAACATATAGTTTTCATGGTTCAGCATTATTTGGCTACTACCTGCCAGTGAGCTATGCATCTACATAAAGCTTGACATCCAGTGAATTTGTTCTGAATTCTCATTCACCAGTTGATCTCTTCATCTTCCAATAACCATACTGTGAAGAAAAATAAGCTTCGACACTGCTTTTCATGAGGTGCTTTAATTTCTTTACATTGCTTGACATAAAAATGCTACAGGTAAATTGAGGACCATGCTCATCCTTTGAGAAAAACACCTGCCTTTGTCAGGGTAACAGGTCTGTCATGGCCTGTTTTTAAACTAATTTCAAAAAAATATCCTAATAGCCTACACAAAAGTTTGTATTATATCTTGGTATTTGAGCACACCTTCTTGGCTAGAAACATCGTTTGGGGAAAAAAAAATAGAAGATTGTTCCTGATTATTAGGTGGTAGGTGAAATTTGATACCTGGAAAAACAATTTTTGGTGACAATTTCTTTTTCCAGTACAACTCAAATAAAAAGACTATGCCCCAATGGATAAAAATTTAAAGCAGGTGTAAAGTAGTTGTGATTTTATACTTAAATCTTGAGGAAGTAGCTGCTTCTTTTTTAGCACAATACCTTTTATCACTGAATCAGAAACCAAATAATATATAGCACAATCTTCCTGGCTGCAACGTATCACATATCAATCCATGAGTTATTTAATTAGCGTAGCAGTCGACACCTCATGTGAGTCCTGTAATACACGTCAGGATAACCTACTCTTTTAGCTAATGTTTAGTTTACATTTACATCACATTGTTGTTACGGGCCATAATGTCACCTCTGCTCACCTTTCAGGGAATGTCAGGAGAAACAACTGAACTCTTCTAACTATCTTACCAGCTGTCACCAATTAAGTTTTTTCAGCACCTTAGTCTAAACATGCTCTGGCTTTAACACTTCAGCACAACAGAGGGTTTGTTGTTCTATTATCTAATGAACAGAAAGAAGCTCCTTTTGTTTTTATCCTGAAGGTAAAATTATTCATGTTCCAATCTCTTCTATTAGAACTATCAAAATCCCATTTCAGAAATTAAGTCCCTATTAACTTACAGTACTAAAATCACTGGAATCTAAATGGAGAGGAAATAGATCCTGTATCTTAATGGATAACAGGGAAAGACAAGGCAATTCATTCAGCTTATATGTTTGTCTCCTCTTGTTAAAAGTGGCAATAATACACAGAAACATTGCTTTTGGGGAGCAAGTGATGACAGATTCATTTAAATGCAGGTTTTGATGTCTATTTCAGGATTTAGGATTTTAGTAGAATTATAAAAATGTCAAGCAGAAGGGCCATCATCCCACCATACTGAGAATCAGGTATCCTTGGGCCATACTAGAGAAATGTTTGTTCAAATTTCTTTAAAGTGTGTCAAATAAGAAAGATTTTCATCCATTCCTAGGCCATGGAAAGGATGTCAAGATCAAGATTTGTTTAAATATTACTAGGTGGAGTCCATCTGACTTTAGGGATAGGTTTTAATATTGGCCTGGATGATCTTACAGGTCTTTTCCAACCTAAATGATTCCAAGCATGGGCCAGATTTCATTTTTCAGTCATCTCGTACAAAACATGTACAGACTGTACAGTACACGGGGTGAGTTACCTAACCATGAACCTCCTCTCAGAATCATTTGTATTCATACTAGGCTGTGGTGGGGAAAGCAGCTAGCAGCTGACTACTGTAATTTCTGGGTTTGCATGTGATCAGGTACGAGACACATGTTCTGCTGTGGCTGATGAAGCGCAGCAGATCTGCACCTATGCAAGGTACAGTCAGTACAATGGTCCTTGAAAGCTTGTCAGCAACTGACTTAAAAACACAAAGTCAAGGCAGGCGTGGGAGAGATGTGCAGCAGTGAAATTAAATGTTTCAAGTGCCATAAACAAATGGCATATAAATAGGAGCAATTCTTTTGGAAAAAGTGAGGACGTGAGAGCTGCAAGCACAATTATCTTTAGGTAATGTATGGAGATTTAATGTTGACGTTGAAGATTAATGAATAATAACTGATTTGACTTAGTTATTCAAGCGATAAACCCACTCATTTTTGAGCTACAGGAGTTGGTAAACCAGCTAATATGATTATCACCTTTGAGAGCTGTCACTCACTCCTATCCACCAAACTGCATAACAGGGATTGCAGCCTAATCCTGAAAAGTAGCGAGAGGACTCCTGCTGCAAGCCGACCTATGTCACATACCTAACATAATCTTGCTGCCATGGACATTCAATAGCTAAGGAAAAAATATTAGCTAGAACAAAATGCTTTAAAAACTAATCGACACAGACTTGATATAGATCTGTGCCGATGTATCTGTAAAATGCCACCCAACACACCAAGAGCCAAGGTATAGGAAGACAGAGGAAGGATATGTGCTGGATATGTGCTGGAACTTCATTATCTAATGTGGCCTCAGGTCACCAGCAGTCAGAACTAGGCACAGTTAGCAAAAATAAGCCCTTGAAACCCATTTGGTCTTCCCAAACACTTCACTAAGCACAGTGAAATCAGAAACAGAAGAGAAGGTGGTGGCTGGCTCAGGTATGTCTTTTGTGACTCTCAGTACCAAAGAACACAAATAAAGGACAGGGACATGGAAGTGGCATGGAAGTTTAAATGAAGAGAATAGGCAAACAATGAATAAAAGCAATGAGCAGTAAGTGTAGCTCAGGTCAGTACAAATCTTTGCACAAACATTGGGAAAATGAAAGAAGAAAGGAAGAGGAATTTTTTCAGGTTATAGGAACTAGGATGAATGCAAAAGCCACAAAAGCAGGACAAGGCAAACAAGGGAGCACCTTACTTATGCCCATGTGTACTTAAAACTGAGCACGCAGTGTGAATACTCTCTCAGGCTAATCAAAGCAGGACAGGGCAAGAGATATTCTTGCAAATAGAAGGCTTTTATTCAAATTTGGATGGGAAAAAAAATGTGAAAATAATGGAAGGTATGCACTAATTAATCCTACAAGCAGGTAGGTAGTACTCTTTTTTGCACTTCACCAAACAACAAAACACAGTCTGCTCTGCCAGCTGGCTTAAGAGGACCTCAAATTACTTGCAACCAAGCTTAGTTCTGGTTAAAGAAAATTCCTGATATGAGAAAGCACACTCACAATTATTTGGATAAATTGAGCAGTACTTAATTTAGGCAAATGCACAGAATTTCAAAACACTTTTGATCCAAAACACTAGTTTTTAGTATAAATTTTATCAGCCTTACAGGATTCATCTGCACCTCATGGTTAACCACTGGGACTGACAGAGCTAACTTGGGTGAAAATAAGCTAAAATATGCTACATGTGATACCTTCCTTGCTGACATGTGAGAAAAGTCTGGGCAGAGGAAACCTTACCTTCTGCAGACAGGCTTGCTTTTTCCCAGAAATCTAAGCCACTGTTGTAAGTGTTGGTTGAAGTAGACTCATTTTTCCATACAAAAATAAGTTGCCTCATGTTTTTCATGTATGGGTAAAATAGGTCCAGAGGAGTGGTCTGTCGAAGTGAAATTGAACCAGAGAACACATTTTACAGGAAAATTGAAAACAGTTAACCCATGAAATAGAACATGTTTCTTGTATTTTTCTGTCCTCAATCATCACAGCAAGTAGAAAGTCCGATCTGCACCATCAGGTTTTTGTTGAAAAGATTTCTGATTATGAATGTGAAGGACTGGAAATGCACAAGTCCCTGAAGCCTTCTGAGAATCAGAGCCAGTGACTGTGACAAATAACACTTCCATCAAAGTGATAAAAGGGTGAAGAAACAAAAATGCTCCATCACCTGGGGGGAGGAAACCACACGCTAAAGAGACATATGAGGAGGTTTTAATAAAAAAAAAAGGCATGTGTTTATGTTTTGTGCAGAATAATTTGAAATAGAAGATCAACTCTTCACTGGTGTTCTGCATTGCAAAGATAATTTCTGTAATAGAAAGGCTGAATCCCCATTTTCTATTTTAAACAAATCTCACTCATTTTTTTTTATAAATGAGGGACTCAAAAGTAATTGTAACATTTAACAAAATGGAGAATTATTTCTGTAATGTGAGACTGGAACAGATTTCTCAGAGAATTTGTGGATTCCATGTCTCTGGAAATGTTCCAGGCCAGGTTGGATGGGGCTTTGAGCAACCTGGTCTAGTGGAAGGTGTCCCTGCCCATGGCAGGGGAGTTGGAACTAGATGATCTTTACAGTCCCTTCCAACCTAAACCATTCGGTGATTCTGTGACTGAAGCCATGGGCTGTTTGATGCCAAACGGAACCATCAGCAAATACCTGATCAGGATATCTTCTTCATACAGCACTTCCTGCAATTAGTTATTTGGGAACAGGGTTTTTGATAATGGAAAGGTGGATGCAAGTTTTACTAAGCAGGAGTAGATATTGGGATATGCATCTATAAAATTGACTAAATTAGCTCTAGATGATATAGGGAACTGCAATACAAAATCTGCTTGGTGTTAGAGAGAAAAAGAAAACTGTGGTATTAAAAAATAACACATAATTAACAGGGGACTCTAATTATCTAGAATTTATTCTTCAACACTGCAGGTTTTAGTGTTTTACTAAAGAGAAGAACAATACTGCTTAATAGCTGTTACTCTAGAAGATAAGGGTCTTCTTTGTTACAATATCCTTACTCCAGATTTCATTTTCACTCTCTATATATGAGACAGTGTGGGATGAACTATAATTATGCTTTTTGCAGTCTCTGAAGTGCACCCATTATCCAAAGAGAACCCTACGGTGAGAATGAAGTTGACATGGTGTATAAATAAGTAAGCTTTTGGCATAACATATGAACCTCCTAGCCTTAAAACTTATAGTATTATTTGATTATAATGATGGTGAAATAAGAAATGCACAAAGGATAAAAAAACCCTCAAAATTATTTTATATGTGATGTTGATTTAGAAATACGTCTCTAATATTTGCACAAAAATTAACTGCAGTGTTCTTCACACACCATAGTACTCTGCACACCAAAACACTGAAGCTGCAGCACCACTTGGACTAGTGAAAGTCTGTATTTCTGCACCATGGAGTTAGGGCAAGATTGTGTTATCCAGATATACAGCTGAGGGTTTCAATTTGAAGTCCTTAGGTGCTAGAGTAAATTTAAAAAGAACAGTAAATTCAAATTATGATATGCGCAGTTTATTGTGGTAACACCAACAGAAGGAGCAGGAGAATGGCAGATTTTTTTCCTTCTAGTGAATAAAAACAATGAGAAGTTGTATTTAGTCCTTAAATAATGACATTCCACTTCTAATATGTATTTACTTGTATTTTTGCAATTTAATCCCAGGTAAGATTCTACATAAACTATGGTACAAAACTACAGCTATACTTCATCGATTCCTGTCTTTTATGCTAAACATTACAGTACTCAAAACAATTAATAGTTTAATTTTGTGATCTCAGTTCTTTGCATGTAGAGGTCCAGCAGACACTAGATGCAGCTTCCTGTGAAGCCTTGGGAGATGGAGTTAGTACAAGGGCCTTTGAAAGTTTGTGAAAATCTGAGGTGTTAGGAACAAATAAAGATGACAAAAAGGTGGGTGAGATTTCTGAGACTGCAAAGAAATATCTGATGAAAACAAATAAACAAAACTGACCGTTTATGAAGTGAATTAATTCATAACAATGTGTAAATTGTCTCTCCTGTTGGTAATATAGGGACTATTTTGCTGCTACTGAAAACCATTTAATGACAGTGACATCAGTTTTCTGAATTATCAAACCCTTTTTCTTGCTGAACTGGAAGTTCTTTGCATCAGACAATTATTACCTGTATGTAGTTATAATCCTACTAGAAGTCTGCCCCAGTATTTGACAGGGATATAGTCCTGTTCTAGCCAAAAAATGGTTCTTTAATACTTACATTGGGAGTTATAGCAGCAATGTTTCTTATATGACAAGAACGCAAATTTTACAGATTACATGCCCGATTTCCTATGGATGTAGAGCTGACACAATCTCATCTGTCTCATCTGTGTATAATTTCCTGCCTCTTTATATCTTTTCAGTGTTGGCCAATTTCAGTGAAAAAATCTCAAAGTTACTAAATCCCACTAATTTAATGAAATTGGGCAATGTGGGGGAGGGAACAGATTTGAGTCAGTTAATGGATGGAGGGAAAGCCTGCTCGGTGAACCCAGTCACATTATCAAACATTGGAGAACCACAGGGCCAGAAGCCATGGAGGTGAAGGTGACTGTTTAGTTTTCTCATTCAAACCTGAACTAAAGCTTTAGGAAAGAGGCAGCCACTGATCCAGTATCTGTCCTGTTGGGGCACAAAATTGCTGACACTTTAGACCCCAGAGTGGCAAATAACTAATGTGCTGTTCTCACATGTTTCATGTAAGCTACACCTTTGTAACAAATACATACTGAGATCTTGCACTTACCCGTGTCGAGTCCAGTCTTTTTATCATCAGTTACAATGATCTGTAAAACTAAAGAATCTAAGGTGTGCTGCTGGTAAGGATTAGAAGAGGGAACGAAAAGTGTCTGAAGATATAATAATCTGAAATTTTTATATTCAAGAAAGAATAATAAACCATTATAGAAAGGTTCTGCTTAGAAAAGAGCTTCAGATTGGAAGATTTTTCAGAGCATGCACAAAAAAGCAAGTGGATCACTTGTCTGCTGCTCTGCACTGCAGCTACAGGGAATTCAGAGAACGAAATTTGCTGGAGGTCTGGAGAAAATCTTACACTAGTTGAAGTTTTTGGCACAATTTCCTCTGTCACCATTAAGAAGATGTACAAGATACATTATGAAATTTTCCTGGATTTCAGCAAATGTAGTGTCACTTTTCCATATTCAGTTGAATGAAAACACGAGCAGAGGGTCTATCTTTAGCTTAAAAAGCAACTAAAAAACCTTGATAGCAGAAAATATGAAAGGATACAAACTTTTACAAATGAATAAAGGTAAAAATGAATCTGTTTCACATAATTCAATATTAAGAATACTTTAGCACTTCACAGATCTTCACTTGCTTTGTGCATGCATGTAAATACAAATGTAGCCATGCAAAAAAGTCTCAGTATGCAACTCTTTTTCTGACTGCAAATAATTAATTTTTGGATGAAAAAAAAACTTTAAACCACTGCAATATGTTAGTACAGGCTGGAAGGGTATATTACCATATGCATATGGTATTCATAATTCTGTATATAATGCTCTTTAAGCACTACAGATATGCAAACATGAAAGTACCTGTGATGTATGTACACTGGAACCCAGAAATGCAGGCATTCATAAATCAGATGTCATTATACTAACATGGATTTTTTTTTGTGAAAAGGAAACACACTCATGGTCCAAATACAAGCCACGCTGTGAACCAGCAGGAGAAAGATGAAACATCTTTAAGTTCTTCTGAAGGCCTGGTTAATATTTGTCTGACACCTTTGCAGGGCTAATAGTTACCACATACCTTTGACAAAAAATCTGCTGCTGCCTTGGTTTTATTTCTGGAGGGTGCTGAGGGGGGCAGACAATGTCACCTGCAAGAGATGTGGAATATGTGGTGCCCACACAAAGGTGATGAGACCATTAAGACTGGAAACAGTTGATACTGGGTTAGCTGGCATCTGCACCCTTGCAGGACAGACATAGACACGCCTCTTTCCCTTTGCTAATTCCTTTCTCTGTTTATCAGATTTTTCAGACTCTTTTTGACTCTGACTTGAAGTTTTTCTTAACTACATCCAGAGAATGGCACAAACCATCCTAGAACATTACTACTAACAGACTGGTTTTAAGCCTAAGAGAAAACAAAAAACCCCCCACAAAACAGATGGGGAAAACTGGCCCATGCACCAAACTATTGCTTTTGCCACAGTTGTTCAAATGAAGCTGGAAACAGTGAAAACAGAGGGTCTCTCACCCCAGTGGTACCGCATGGTACCACATAAAAACCTCTGCCAGATTCCCAGGGCTGAATGCTGAAAGGGAAAAAGCTGAAGTGTGGATCAGTCAGTGTGCTATCCAGCAGCAAGGATAGGAGCTAATGTATATCTCAGTGTGTTAATTAGTGGAACACTGGTTGCAAGCCCTGGAAAATGACAGAAGAAATAGTTCCTCTTTGAATTTAAAAGCATTGTAAACTTGCGCCTGAGGATTATTTAACAACAGATTTCCTTCTATCAGATAAGTAATAATTAACCCCTTTTAAAAGCAGGAAAAATTCAAGATTTTTCAAGCATTAATATCTGATTCAACTGGGTTACTCTAATGGTCCCCGCTTCCCTTCAAATGAAAATACTTTGGTTTTCACAGCAGAAAAAAAGGACACCACTGGGTAGAAAGGCTAAGGTTCACTTTGGAATAGAAGGATCACTCTCTAGAAGGATTTAAAATTCAGTTCACCCACATCAGGTCCCAAACAATTTTCATGTTTCTCCTCAATAGATTTTAGCTTGACTTTTAGTTGCCTGCAACCTGAGGTTGCCAGCAATTCTGACTGACCCCCAAAGCACAATGTTAATAGCCTGAGAGATGCCCTCAGGTTTCTGTGGGCATTTCCTTGTGTCTTGACACCACTCCAAGAACAATTTACCCAGAATGGCAGCCCTCTGGCAGTTCCGTTCTATATGCCATACTTTAGCTGAAAGAAAACAATAGTTTCATCTGTTTGTTGCAAGCAGTTTAATGTATACCATCTAATTATTATAATATAATTCTCTCTCTCTCTCTCTCTACATATAACCCTCTGCTCCAGGCGTGAAAGCTACTCCCCTCCTCGTGGCCAGCATGTATTTTTTCCTGGATGCCAAAAATACCTGTAGAGCTGATCTAATGGGGAAGGCTTGGTTCCTTTGTCAAAATAAATGCCTGAAGAACTCTGCATAAAAATTATGGTTTCCACTCATATTTGACTGTACTCTAAATAGGAACCTCGGACTCCTAAATCATGTCAGCCCCACTTCTTTCTAGCAAAGCATCCAGAAAGGATTTATGGAAAACTCCACCCGCCCACACCTGGCACCTCGCCCACTCTTTCTCTCCTCCTGAAACAACTCCACCGATGGGGTATCCTGCTGCATCAACACTTTGTGTTTCCTTCCCCAGTACATGGACCAAACTGCACAGGGAAAACCCTGAAAATGAATGTAAAGAGCTGACACCTTCATCTGACTACTCAAATATTCATAGTGGTGGTGTTGCTCTTCAGCTTCTTTTTCCGGTTCTTCCCCCTCTCCCTTCCCCCTGCTCTAATCTATCTCAATCAGGTCTACAAAGAGCCACATATGTCTTGGGATAAAGAAGTAATAAATTAAGGAACAAATAGCACTACCCAAAGAAGCAAAAGCTCCCAGGAATGGATATCCATTATTTATTTCATACCATCAAAATAATAAGTGCTCCTAGTCTTTCATGATACTGCTTTAAAACTGTCTGCTACATGTCTTTTATGCAAAAAGTTAAGACATCCATGACACTAACAGCCCTTAGTACTTTCATATTCTATTTTCAAAATATTTTGTAAGCATTATATTACATTAATTAGATTGTATACATTAAACTCCTTGCAACAAACAGATAAAACTATTGTTTTCTTCCAGCTAGAATATGGCATATAGAATAGGGATAATATGAAGACGAGGATCCACAAAGGAGTGACTTCAAGGAAGGCCACAAGGATGATCAGAGGGCTGGAGCACCTCTTCTGTGAAGACAGGCTGAGAGAGTTGGGGCTGTTCAGCCTGGAGAAGAGAAGGCTCCAGGAAGACCTTACAGCACCTTCCAGTACCTGAAGGGGGCTTTCAAGAAAGTTGGAGAGGGACTTTTTACAAGGACATGTAGTGATAGGACAAGGGGGAATGGCTTTAAACTGGAAGAGACTGGGTTTAGATTAGATAATTAGGAAGAAATTCTTTACACTGACAGTTGTGAGGCACTGGCACAGGTTGCCCAGAGAAGTTGTGGATGTCCCATCCCTGGAAGAGTTCCAGGCCAGGTTGGATGGGGCTTTGAGCAACCTGGTCTAGTGGAAGGTGTTCCCTGCCCATGGCGAGAGGGTTGGAACTGGGTGATTTTTAAGGTCTCTTCCAATCAAAACCATTCTGTCACTCCATGGTTCTAAGACTATCACAGCACCTCTTTTATTTTTATTGTACATTCTGAACAAAGTCTCTCTGAAGCCAACCTCAAGTGCAGCCTTTTTTGCTCACCTGTTTCTCTCAAAGGTAGAATTAATTTGTGTCAGGCACCTGGGCTCAGACATTTCTGCTCTTTAAAAAGTGCAGATCCATAAGGCATCAAGGGTTCACTTCCACATCCTTAGATTCCAGTGCCATCCTCCCAATCCCCCCTCCTGCATGCCATCATGGTGTTCACTCAGAAGAGGGGCCACAAATCCCAACCAGTGCTGCTGCTTCTGTGTGCAGCAGATACCTGGGTCTTACACGGAGCACTTTGATCTACCAAGCTATTAAATTATATTTTCCTGTACTTATGTATGCAAAACACTGCAATTTAGCTTGAAGAATATATTAATCCTAATTAGACTTTGTGTTGTAAGAGATGAAATTCTGTCACCAGTTCATGTTTAACCACTGCTGTTCCCATTGTCATTGCTGATGACTCTTCCATTATTGGCATTTTTGAGGATCAAAAGTGACAATAACTCTGGCCCAAAAACCCTGAAGGAGGCTAAAAATCCAGTATGCTTTTGCATGAAATTTTTCACTGACATATGGAACCTGGACCATTCGAGTAGAACTGATTATCTTTTCTTTGATTTGCTTTGAATGGATGGGGATTTATCCATTCAACTCCCTTTAAATACATGGCTGAGTGACTGCCATTCAACCAGCAATTTTACCATCAGCTACCATTCTGCTTAACTGTTAAGTAAAGTAACACTGAGTGACCCTACAATCAGGCTTTTTATTGTCTCCAAACTTGGAAATACTGACAAAAGCTACAGCCAGTATTAGGTTTATTACTTTCTTGAATCCCATGTCCCTTTCTGCCCACAGAGTGACACCTGGGATTAAAAATGCTATTAGTTACTATTCTCTGTATAGCTTTCAGAGACTACTGTAACTAAAAGGAGACAAAATGTAGCTCAGAGAGGAACAATGTTCAATATTATAGTGAAACTATCTGATTAATAGAAAAGGATCATATGAGACTGCTTTGATAGCTCTTTCAATTTTGGACATAGCCTTGTCATCCTGACACACACAGAGCATCACAGCACTAAGTCACCCCATCTTGTTCCTCCTCGCACCCAGTTTTGATCTCCAAGACTGTGGCTATAACTTTAGTTACTACAGTGATGAGTTCAGAAATAGTCTGCGGTCTTTAAAGCCAGTATCAAGGCATCTCCCTCCTCTGACTTACATCTAGTAATTTAATTTCTCTACTTAGGTGTTCATGCTGTGCTTTTGTTTTCAGAAAAGCTAATGAAGTTAAGTGCCCTCTTAGAAATGATTCAGTGTCTTCCAGAATAAGATTAAATGAATGAAGGAATGTTTTTAACATGTAAAATAGCACAGCTAAGAGGGTTAAATGAAGAAGTGAGGCATATTCACACATGACTGTTGACATCCTATAGAAGCAAACACATGTGAACTCCAGGCTGGTGACTGTCTTAGATGAAGATGGCAGTTTTAATTACAATTATTTCCTGAATTCAGAATAGTGATATACTACAGAAACTCATAAACCCTGGTAAGATTTAAGGGATAAATTCTGGCTTTATAATCCTACCACGAGATACAGTGTGGAAAAAAAAATTCAGAGAAAGGAAGCAGTTTTAATGCCTCCTGAGACCCCTGGCAACATGCAGGCATTCTCTGCTGCAGTCACTATATGTCTACCTGTATCTCTGCAGCCCACAGAAGGGTAAGAAATAGTGGAAAATAAGACTCTTCCATAAGGCAGTGATAGAATTGATTAGAAATGTGTGTTTCACTAGCACAGCTAATTTTTTGTACCTGGAACATATACTGCTTGTCCTGGTTTTAGACCTCTGTCCTTTCAGCAAGCACAAAGGTGTCATTTCAGAGATACATCAACATACAGAATTAGTGAGAACATTATTAAAGTAAACAAAAAACCTGTTATCCTGTATCAGCTTATGATTTAGTACACTTCAATGAATAGGAAGCCAGGAGGCATAATGTCGCAAGTTGCACGATAGAAAACACGAACAGTAGTTTGTTAAGAATTTATTTTGGGGAAAAGTGAGATGCCTTTGTTTTAATTCAAGTGATAACTTTGAATTTTTGTGTCTCTGGTACTCATACAAAGAATATGTCAAAGCAACAAAACAAGATCATAGGGTCCAAGTCTCCATGGGGTTGTTGATAAAGACTACTATAAGTACACTGGTACAGTTTAGAGCTATAATGCACATTCAGTACTGTTCCCTTTGTGAAGTGATTTGACATGAAAAGAGCTGTGTTAATCCATTCAGCTTGGCATGCGTGATGGTTTGAAACAACCAGTCTTCTTTCAGAGAGACCAGCAAATAACCAGAAAGGGGTAGAACTGAAGTCTTTGGTCATTACTGACCTGGACCTTACTGGAAATAAATTACCCTGGGAGAAAGTCTTGAATATATGCCTCACATTAAAAACTGGTGAGTTTTGAAAACTAATTCTGATACTTTTCTATTTACTAGGTGAAAAAAAGGTAATAATCAAACTCCTATATTCATCTTAATTTCTGGGAATTTATTACTGCTGTATAGGAATAACTCATTTATTATCATTAACTATTTTATACATACTAAAAACAATTACTTCAGTTTAAGAGCAACAGAAATAGTAAATCAAGTCCTTCCTTCATCTGTGATGTTACTTGCTGAGGACTTTGCATCCATTACACTACAGCTTGTCCAAAACTTAAAAGGTTGACTAAATAGCACTCTTTGGTGGTTTTGTGCTTCCAAATGTCAAGTACTTCACAGTTCATGTGACCATAACCAGGGATGACTTCACCTTTTTCTGACAATCAGGACTACAGACCAAAAAACCCAGCAATTTACTAAAAATGCATGCACATATCTGTGTGAATTATAAGAAAGCAACAATGGGTCATATCTTAAAAAGCTGGTGGTGGAATTTTTCATTTCATTTCATGAAAAATCAGATTTTAAGCAGTGATGAATTTGTTGTAGTGGCGGAGGGTGAAAAACTGGCACCAACTGATCTCCTTTAATTATGAAGGACAACTTGGAACAGAGATTATAAATAAACCAAATCAAAAATTCATTTTCCATAGCTCTCCTGCTAACAATCAGAAATAGCTGCCAAACAGAATACTTTCATGGATTTCAATATTAGAAACCTGGCTCAAGAAAGCTATCTTCCAGACTGAGCAATGGGAATAAATCAATCAGTTCATTGCACACTTCTCCTTATAGGGCTTTCTTCTGACACTCATGTGAATCACTGGTGCCCATGGAACTGCACATGCATAAAATTATATGAGAAGTGAATCATCCCCAGCATGCAGCTATTATCCCACCACCCTGAAACTGCTAAACCATCTTTCTCAGTCATCCCTTGAGCCTTCGCAACAGGGATGTGTTTAGCCTTGCCCCATTTCATTGGGTAATAACAAATCATTAGGAAATAAAATGTTTTTATAGCATCTTTCATTGAAAGAGCTCTCACATAGCCTACCACAGAAGAAAGGGCTTCGTGAAATGCCATGAAGAAGGCTCATCAGGGACACCAAGGCAGGTCCTGTTCTTCACAAGCTTCCTGTCTCTCCCACCACAGAGCTGGGCCTCCATACACCTTGTGTGGTTTTTTAAAAGAAGAGTAAGGTTTTTCAAGCCAGCAAAAACTGAAAATCAGGAAAGGGAAAAAATTAATATTAGAATTAATCAGACTGACAAAATACAGGACATTGTGCTCATGACACAATCTACATTTGTCTAAGTGTTGCGTTATCCTCTCTGTGATGGCTGGTCCTGGGTAGTAGTCTTGCTTGTAGTTGTCATGAACCTTGGCTGGAGAGCACAAGGCAAAAATCTAACCTGACCTTGTTGATCTGCCTTTCACAAACAAACCCATCCCTCCAAATGGCTGGGTCAGGCATCTTCCCTCATTGCTCTGGTTTACACTTTAGCAGAGCTTTGAGCTTCCAAGCCTCAAAGCTGCAGCACAGGAAAAGCTTGTCTGTTAGGTTCCCTCTAATCTGAAACACAGTCAAAAAGGAATAGCAAAAAAGAATTGCATTTTGATAGGTGCACATGAAATTGGATGATAAAGTGTAACTATTCCTGAGTTTTCGGTTTAAAACTTGAGGAGAGATTATAAAAGAGAAAACCTAAGGAGGCAGGAATAAAAGAAATGTAGTTTATAAGAGGTTCTAAAAGAAGTGTAGTTTATGAGCTGCATAACATAGGATATATTATAAGCTTGCTTTAGGGTAAGAGCATAGAAAACTGCAAAGCTCCATTTTCAACAAGGAGATAAGCATGTCCAGAGAAAATTTATTTGCCTCTCTGTCTATCAGTGTTATGCTTAGCATCCTTTACTGCAGTCAAGAGATTCTAAAGGCAAAGGATCTGATGTCAGTGCCAAAAAAGGACTCTCCTCATATATTGCTAAGCACGTTTACTACTCTTCAGAATCAGATCCAACTTATTGAAACACTGTCTCAATTTAAAAGCCTATGAAAATTGCATTTTCCATTAACATAGGTGAATTTTGAGAAGAAAAAGAACTGAAGTCCCTTTTGCATATCTTTGGTGCTTCTGTCCACAGATAACCTATGATTATTTGCCTTTGATATTATCAGACTCTAAACCAGCAGGGAATCCACTTCTTTTTTTGCTAGTGCTTCAAATGTGAATAGATCACAGAAACAGGCAGGAACATCTGCTATTTCTTCACTCTTGGTTGGTGACCGCACTTGTATTTTATTATAGGGTTGAGATGAAAAGCTAATCTTCTCAGAGTATATGTTCCTAGGTTGGTATGTGCAGATGCACTCAGGAGCTGATACGTTATCAAAATTATTCTATCTCTGTGCTGATGTCACAGCACTTTATGCTACCACTCTGAATAATTACCTAAGGTTATCACACAGTTCACAGATTTTCTCTGACTTTGATGAAACAGACACACTACAGAAAAAGGCAATATTACCTCAGGGACAAAAAAGAAGCAGCAGCCACTGACCTTTGAGATGCTAAAATGATCAAAAAAACTCCCATTTCTCAGAATTATAATGAACTTCCTTTCCTTACATTGCTTTAGGTTTTTCTCAGCTCAGAATTTATTAATGTATTAAAAAAAAAAAGTGTCTTCTAGAGAGAGAGAAGACTCATTTGGGAATATTTCATCCAACATAAATAGATGGGCTGCAGTAGCTGTGCTTCATCCCCTGGGTAAAAGGCAGCCCCACATGAGATCTGTCTTGAGCTTTGGGTTTGTTTTCCCTTCTTGCTGTGGGCTCTGCAGCTGGCTCTGTAGGCTTCAAACAGGAGGCCACTGTAGAGATTCATCTCTACTGTTGCTGCTTCTGCTATTTTGTGAAGATGAAATTGTTCTTTTGGCAGGATCAACTTTGTGATGGAGGTCCCTATTTCATTTATCTTTCTGATGGAGGTCCTGATTTTCAATTATGCTTAGGCCACTTTGGAGCACTCTGGCAGTGTAATGGGTCTTTAGAATCATCTCAGATCACATTTGTACCCCCTTTAAAGCACTTCTGCTCTGACAGAATGGTATTAGATGATTGTAGAGCACATGGGCATCAGACTTGTAATGGTTTGATTAACTAACAGCTATGTAATGATCTTTTGAAAATGATGTGAACATTAAGATGTTGCAGGTAAGGATACCAGGGTAGCTCTGCCTTGGATATATCCAGTATTCCTAAGTGGATCACCTGATACACGTGCAATAGCAGCCAAGAGTGTGTCTGTGAACAGACTAAATACAAAATTATGCCTCAAATGGCATGCTGAATGTGTATTATAATGAAAGAAACCCTGATTTGGGAACTTATCAGTAACTATGAATTACATGAATATAATAATGCAAGTGAAGAAATGCACTATATAGCTGAGACCAGACTAGAGATTGGAAGCCATGCTCATGCTGGCTGCATAGAACAATGCACATACACATAATCTGAGGGAAACAACAAATTGGTTATGTCAGCAAAGGGCATGGATATCAGTGAAAACAGTGGTTGTACTGACTGATGCAGTGATGTGCTTTTGGGAGAGCTTGTGGGTTGCCGTGAAGGCAAAGGTAGAGAACAACACTAGAATTTGGAAATCCTGGCTTGGCACTTAAAGCTTTTCTGGCTCCACAGTGAGATCTTTGTGAACAGAAAACCCTTTCCAGATGGCTGTCACTGCTCCAACTTAAGTAATAAAATAAAGTGTATATATTTTTGGACATGAGTGCCCGAGATCCCCATACAGACAGTGGAGAACTAGGGCTCAGCTCAGTGCCATTTGAGATGCCCTTAGGCATCCTGCCTGCATCCTAGTTACCAAGTAAGAAATCTGAATACTTCCTATAGGCCCTGTTCATTTCTACCAGCACTCCACAATGTCTCAGGGACCCTATTGTTGCTTCTTGCCATTCTCGGTACTTTACAGCAACATCCTATGACATCTAAAATGTCATGGATGGTATCCGTGTGCAAGATGCCCCAATTTAATAGGCTTAATCTGATGTTACCAATAATTAAACCAGAATCCACTTCGTTGAAATAGCGTAATTAGACCTCATGCACTTAGGGCAAGAAACATCTTGGTCCTTCTCAGAGAGAAAAATGCTATTAGGCATCAGAAAACCACACATACACGCATGCCATATATACACCTTATAACTGGTCTGCCTAGCAAAACTTCAGGTGGAGCTTGTGTCTTGGTGAAGACAAGAGGTAATTAGCCACAAGACACAAATCTCCAAGAAAACAAATTTTTGCAGTTTCAATACTTGAAGAGCTACTTATTCATCATAAGTTATGTGTGATTTTGATTGCCTTTAAAATCACATGCAACTTTCTCATCTGGCTCTGTACAGGATTTGCTGTTGGCTATTAATAAGCCCTAATTCCCAGAAGAAGCAGCAGTCCCTGGACATGAGAAGACATCCCCATTTGACCTTGGACATTATCCATGTACTTTATGTACCTCACTGCAGATCTGCCCTAAACAAAGGGCCAACTTATAAACATTAAAAAGATTCTATGAAAAATGTTGACTACTAACAGACAGAGCTGATCCATGCCAAGGTTTTATATCACGGATAAGCAGGGTATGAGGCACTTGTCCTCTTATTAGCATGTGAATCTATTAATATGATACAAGTGACATTTAGAGAAATGAATAGCCCATTATTCCATAGGGCTCTCATTAAAGATAGCCTCTCCTGAGGCTGCTCAATGGCAAAGTTTGTAAGTGGATTAGTAGGAAGCATGGAGAGAATGAATGAAGTTCAGTGACTGCTCCTTATAATGACTCCAGGTAATTAAAAAGACCAGAGGTATCTGGAGAATTCTGGGTCTAATAGTGGTCTGACAGTATTTTAAAAACATTTAACGATGGAGTTAATTGAGCTTTAGAATTCATTTAGCTGGTCCTTGCATTAACAAGTAGCTTTTATGTGATGGAGGAATTAGAAGTTAAATATTGTCTGAATAAGTCTTCAAAGACTTTTCCTATTTGCTGTGTTGGCCATCATTAAATAGTAATGTTTATGCAAATTATACTGCTGAAGCCTTTTCAGTATTGGAAAATGTTACCCTGAAAACTCATTAGCTTTCAGCCACCATGTTCATGAAAAAGTACAAGACAAAATGGGTGCTGAAGGCAGTGCTACAAGCTGAGTACAAATCCAGGCACTAAGAGGACATGGTCAGGTTCAGGAAGGCATTACTACTCGCTGCCTTCTCCCGGGAGCTTGGTGAAGAATGAGGGGAGAGACAGTATTCTGGGGAAAGGATGGGTTGTCCAAATAGCAGAGGGTTTTATTTTTATTCTGGGTCTCAGTAGAACTGCATTCTCTATATGTAAATGTTGAAAGCGAAGAGCTCAGCTGGACAGATGAGGATCTGATTTTCTTGGGTGGGATTTAGTTCATTTAACTGCTATGTTCCTATATCTTGGGAGTGTAATGAAGCAGACCTTTCTGAGGAAGTCCCTAAGTCCCTTAGAGAGTCAAAACAAGGAAGATAAATGGCTTTAAGGCCACCAGAGAAGGTTATGTACACCTGATTCCTGAACTCAAACTTGGATGAGTAAGAGCTCCCTCTGGAAGTTTTCACAGTCACCTAATACTTTCCACTGACAACAAAGTGAATTTAGGCATTTCAGAAAGACTTATCTTCAGAGTCTTAAAAATGGCTCTGTTAGATCCATAAGTTTGCTGATCTGCATCCAACCATGTACTTCAATAAATTAATTACTATATCTTAATGAGGACAAAAAGAGCAAGGTACGGATTCTAGCCACAAAGATAAAGGGAGAAATTTCGATAAAATATTTATTTGGTGACAGACTTCACGACAACATAAAATGTTCCACATTTCACATTGTAGCAACCTAGAAGGTTGGAATCCTATCGACTTCAAAGTTCCCCAAGCTGCAATGTAGCACTTAGGAATACTAAAGCACAAAAGACATATTGAAGCCAAGAAGACAGCATGGATATAAGAACTCTGTTGGCAGACATTCCAGCAGAGTGGGGGAATCAAAAAAACTGTCTGCTTATTCCACCACATAATGAGTCTGAGCAGGTACAGGTAATCATATCAAGAACAATCAAAGCAGTAATAACAATAATAACATGTAATTTTCCATATTTTTCAGTATTCTAAGAAAAGCTATTAAAAGCTATCCACTACAGCCATGCTGTCTCAGAGACAGGCTAGTAGCAGCAGGAATGACACCGAGCTCTGGAGGCCCAATCACACTAACCATCAGTCAAGCTGCATCTCCTGGATATACTCTTTCCTGGCCAGAACCTCAGAGGCAACCAGACCCATCCAGACCCTCAATCTGTTGCTCTGACTCAAAGGGAAAAGTCAGTACTTATCTGATTGCAACTGTATTAAAAAAATAAAACCAAAAACCCCAAATAGCTCTATTTGTTACTTCTTTTTTATTCTCACCATCTGAAGACTCCATGCATTTTTTTCTGCTTTGCTGTACTGTCGTCTTTCTTTCAAACCTTCTCTGAAAAGATCCATCTTCCCCTTTCTCTGTCTAATGCTCTTGGTATATTTTATCATTGCAAAACATTTTGAAACACATTTTGCATGAAAGACACTGTCCTGAGGAAGGGCCAACTCACACTGTGCTGTTTGCATACAGAACATGAAGGAGGAAGAGCAATAAAAGAGCGACTTAATTACTTCGGAGCTGCGGTGCTTCCCGCTGCCATGGCCTCTGCATGAGGTCCTGACGCAGTCACCAGAGTTGGTGAGAGAGGCCTGATCTGCTGACAACTCCTCTGGTGCAGCTTTACCCAACGTCTCTGAGGAGCTCACAGAAAATGAACAAGCCACAAAGAGCAGCAGGACATCAGTGATGCAGCCCAGGCTAAAAAACTTAGAGAAACAGCAGTGACCTCCAAGAAGCACAAAAGCCTTTCTGCCCTGTTCTTCTTTCTGCCCTGTTCTCTCTCCTCTGCTGAACAAATCATAACCTCTTCTAGCTGTACTGTTCATCTCCTCTTGAGAGGTGCTTTATCCAGGAAAAAAATGAAAAACCAGAGCACAGCTACAAAAACGAATTCTCACTTGTTGCCTAAATACATGTATTTTTTTGTACCTGAACAAGCTAGGATGATATGACCTAACCTACATTGCATATGTTGAGATTGTGAGACATACTGGATAGATCTGGATCTGACTTCTCAGTTTCTTCCAGAGCCAAGGATTACTAGTGACTATGCCTGTTGCTGTGGGGTAGGTACATTCATCAGTAGGAAGCACTTAGGAATTTTCTCATTACTCAGTGGACTAGGCTTTGAGCTAAAATCCACAAAAGTAATACAAGTCCAAGCAATCATAGTTTGTTTCCTTTAGAAAACACTGATTTTTTTTCTGGCCAGTGCTAGCAACAGCATGCCTGGCCTAGCAGCCATTTCAGCTCTGTTGCATTTGCCTTTCCTTCTGCTCTTCTCCCTGCTTGACCTTGGGAAAATTCTTGCTGTCTGTTCCAGGTTGCAGTTCCACTGCTGGAATAATTGAACTGTAACAGAAACCTTTCCATTGATTTCTTTCTTTTTTTCAAGATTCAAACATTTTTCTTTACCACTATTGGTTCTCTTTATCTCCTTTGAGTTTTGTACCTGGGACCTTATCTATATGCAAAATCAACGTTGAGAACTTCAATGCACCATCTGTCTCTGTTTATATCCAGTGACATCCCAGACACAGAGCTTGTACCAGAAAGTCTCTACCTCTAGTCTGAGTATACAAATAAGAAAGGATATAGCAAATTCTCAGTATTTTTTAAAAATGGTCCCAGCAGGATTATTCACCTCTAATCTAACCATTGCCAGTAGTGTAGTAGGTGTATACAATATTTGTTTCCCCAAGGTTTCAAAAGGTTTTGTGTACTATTTCCACAGTAGTTAATGTAATCAGCAAGTTCACTGTCAAATGTGCCCTTTTCTGCAGCGGCTGCAAGCTGAAGTGAGCCAGTGGTCTGCTTCCAGGTTAGGAATATCATACCACTAACTGACACTCTATTCTTTTTTTGTTCATATGCCATGCATGTGACTTTCCACTCTGAAAAATCAAACCTAAACAAAAAAACACCCCAAACCCACAAAAACATTGATTTCCTTTTTCATAGGTGAAATATGGAGCATTTTTGCCGCTTGAAAGTAAAATCCATCTCTTGTATGTCACTGCACTCACTGGTTATTATCAAGGAGAAATACGGTTCATTCTTGGGTATGATTTTTCCTTTAAACTTTGTCTTTTACCTACTTATTCATATGTCTTGTTCCTCCAAGACTGACTGTTTCATGACATTCCAAGTTACTCTTCTACTGAAACTGTGCAGACTGTATCAAAGAAAGCACATCTCACAGAAGTGCCTCTGCAGCACATTATGGACTGCACAGCTCCCTAAGAGCAATTTAAAATGAAGAACAACCTTTTCCAACATCCTTTCAGAACTGCACATGGACATTAGCCAGACACAAGACTGAGCTGCAGAGGGTGCATTAAACTCCCCATCTGCTCTTCACAGTGCTCATCGCTGATGTCTAACCCACGGTAAAGTCATTTGGCCAAAAAAAGCCATAGTGGATGAGACAAGTATACCAGAAGCCAGCTGAACCCTTCCTTCCTCAGTGTCCATGGAAGGAAATGTGTCTGATCCAGCCAACATTTTCTCAATACTTAATTTCACAGCATGTGATATCTGTAGGTAAGTCATTCTCTAAACGAACTCGGGAAGCCAGGTTTTGTTCTCATTTACACTACCTTATTATCTCAGTTGGTCTTAGCACAACTGTTAATTCACTCCAGTGTACATGATATCAGAGGATCCCTGAGGGTCTCAGTAGCCAGCTGAAAACTTGGCAGAGTTTTAGAAAGACACCTGCAAGTTTCCACTTTCCAGGAAACCGCTTTTCTAACACACTCCCTCGCTATGTCCAGCTCCCGTTAAGGCACCACGATCTGACCCCTCTGCAGACGCTCTGCTCCAAAGGAGCCCGCATTTCCCATGGGCTGCTCTGCCCGGTGGGATACAGACTTAACATGGGTTTTTTTTGGAAAGGAGCAGCCTCGTTTCGGGGATGTATGCTGTACGACAGCCGTGGGACGGTAAGAGCCAGGTGCTGATGCGGGTTTGTACGATACCCGGTGACTTCCATCCCCTAACGCCAGTGAGGTGGGGGCTTCGCCCCACTTCCAGGTGAGCGCAGAGCCTCGCCCGGGCTCTCACACAGAGGGTGCGATCGGCCGGCCCCAGTCCCTGCCCCAGCACAGACCGCCCCGTCCGGGGCGCTGGGGCAGCGGCCACCCCCGCCCGCCGCGGCCCCGCAGCCCTGACCGGCACCGGGGCGGGGGGCGGTGGGGACGGGCGAGGG
>VZTI01005702.1:1081563-1188369 GCA_013397865.1 Struthidea cinerea | reverse complement strand
AGCGCCGGGGCCGCTCGCTCCCGCTGTCCGGCGCCGAGCGGTACCGCGCCGGCTGAGGCGGGTCCCGGCGGCCCCCGGCCCCCGGGTTTGGGGAAGCTGCTGTGCGCCCTGGAACAGCTCCCGCCGTGCCTCGCCCGTGCTGCTGCTCCGAGGGGGCATCTTCAGCGGTTTGCCTGTCCTGTGCTGTAACCAAGGGCATTTGATTTTCACAAGCGTTTAACCGAGGTACGTGTTTTTTGGCCTGTGCTTGATCGTTCACAAACGTAATTTGGAAAGAACCTGTTTTCAGTCTAACTCACTTCGCGGGTTGTCAGAGTGCTTGAATTGAACGAACGCTTCTTGGGTTTGGAGAAATTGCTTTCGGCGGAGGCAAAAAGGGAAACGCTCTGGAAGAGCGTGGGGACAGCACGGGGCCGCACAGCTTCTGGAAGGAGGGATGCGGAGAGAAGGGAGGCACGGGCTGGTTTCTTTTGCTGAAAGATGCTGCAGCCCAGAGGTGTGATAGCGCAGACCATTGGGTCAGCACTGTGCAAGCAAATTCTTGTCTCAGCGGGCATAAGCACAGACTGCCACCCGTGTGCTCTTTCACATTGTTTGCGGAAAGATGACGAGGAAAGAATTGCTCCCTCTGCAAATAAATTGTAGCATGCCTATCCAATGTAGCTGGAGAAGAGCTGAGCTTAGACAGCACAGCGTGGAAAAAAAACAAGGATGGATGCACAAAAACGTGCCCTTTGCAAACACTTTATGTCTGCCTAAAAGCTGCAGGCTGTTTCAACATCGTCTTGCTAGATGTAACAAAGTTTGGAACAGAAATCAAGTGAAACAAACTCTTCCTACCCTTGCAAATGCTAAACGGTTAGAGGAAAATTGTGAAAATAGTGGCAAAGGGCTGAGAATTTGCCATGCTGATTAACATTTATATAAGCAAATACAATTAGGAATGCATACTAGCTATTATTAAATTTAATTCTTAGCTAATTATAGCAGAATGGGAGAAAGATGAATAGGAGAAATGTGTAAAATTTGGACCATATAGATGCATATAGTGCTGTCAGTTTTATTATGATTAGGGATCCAACTGGAGTGTCAATGTCTGTTTCCTTGTGATTTTGCTTTTTACAGTCATTTTGAACCCACTCTAACTTTCCTGTCCCTGAACAGACCGAAACAAAAGGCAACGTGAAACCAACCAGCTGCCTTCTCTCTGCTGTTATGACTAGAAGGGCTTGTTCCCCTTAGGGATGGCTGCTTCTTGTAGCTGTGTACCGACTGCCTTTCTTCCTCGGACTGGGTCATCCCTATCATCCAAGGTGGGGGAAGGAGAGGCATCCCTGCCTCCCTCATGTTTCCCCAGCTTTCCTGTGCTCTGGCACACAGGCTGGCCTGCCTGCCGACTGCTACTAGCTATATCCAGTACGTGTGCTTTGCTGTCAACAGGATACATGCTGCAGGACCCGGAACTGCTGGGGAAGGGGTCTTGGGCTATTTCAGCATCCTGGTCTAATCTAGTATTATCACCATTTATGTGTTTGAATATATTTGGCTTAGGAAGTTATTGCCATGGGCACTTTTTTAACCTTTTTAGATGTAAAAGGCTGAACTGGGATAGCTCACCTCTGCCAAGTGTCTTCGTTCATAATTGGGTCTTACTGGTGCAGTGCAAATTATAAGTTGTATTCTGTAAATTCCCCATCAGAGGCAGGAAGCAACGGAGCCTTTCCTCCTTGCATCCCATCTATGCAGAAGCAGAAGAGGAATTATCTCAACAACAGAGTACATTCAGAAGTTGCTGAAAAATCTGATGTTTCTGATAGGTCTGAGACTTGGAATCTAAATACTAAAAAGTCGGTATATTTTCACCTCTACCTCCTGCACTCTTTTGTAAGCACTCCTCCCCCTGTGTCTTCATGACTGCGGTTGCCTCCTTTTCCTGGCTTGCGCAGAGGAAATCCTGTTACGACATAGTCGATCCATGGCACTGCTGCAAAACCCACCTCTTAACCTGCCACTTCACCTGCATCTCCTCTCTTTGTCAGTCCTTCTGCTGCTCCCTCTTTCCCCCTGCATCGGACATGTCAGTCACAGGCTTTCACTCTCCTTGACAGTCTCCCCGTACATGATGTACCAACTTTCCTGCTTTCCCAAGACATATCCCTAGGCTTTGATCAGCCTGTGCTCTCAGCATCTTTCTCCCTCAAGCCATCATCTTTGTATTTCTCTGAGCGCCACCCTGTGCTTAGTTGTAACTTCATGTAGGCACCTTGTCCATCATTCCTTTAATTTCCTTGGAATGTCCCAGCGCATTTGCTTTGGTTTGATGCCTTCAGCAGCCCTCTGGTGAGATGCTAAGACAAGCCCTCACCCGTGCTGTCACCATCCCTGCCACTGCAATTACTCTTGCTCTGGATTTGAGCACAACAGTGTCCTCTAAAGCTAGGACATCTGAGAGGCAGTTGTTGAACAGATCATTCTATCTAGCAGCAGCAGAAACTCTTCTTCCATAGCCTACATTATCCTCACTTGCTCTTTTTTGGCATTTCAGGTGCAACCCTGCCCCCTTATGCTTGCACGGCACAGCGTGACTTGCTGCAACTCCCTTTGCAACCGCGTTGTCTCTTTGCCCAAGTTGTTGCAGGCTGTTTTGCAAACACGGACTGTATGTGAATATTAGGCACACAAATATGCCATGTTTTCTTTGTCAAGGGAGGGCATGCATGCAGCCTGTGTCGGTAAAATAAGGAATGGCGTGAGGATAGGTATCTTCTCTGTTACAGCAGTGAGGGGAAACAGAGAATCAAAGGCAAAGGCTGTTTTCTTACTTTTCTTGGTAAAGCATGCTGAGGTATCCGAGTTGGGAAGCAGAGTTACAGGGAGCGGGGTTACTGTGATAGCACATCTGTGCCTAAAACTCCCTTGACATTTAAGTGTACAGTATGTAGCTGGTACTGCATCTGTGGTTTTTTGGAGAGAAAAAAAGTCTGAAAATGATGCATTAACAGAAATTTCTGTTGAATCAAGTGTAAAAAATTGTATCCTAGCTTTATATTGTGACAAGATTCCTAAGAAGGTTGAAATGAAATCTGCTTGACATTTTTGGGTGCGATATGGATACATAAAATTTGCAATTTATAAAATGTGTGATTTATACACGTTGTTTTTATAAAATATATTGAAATCAGTATGTCAGCTGAATTCTGCAATAGAAAAATGTTTTCTTGTTGTTCAGGACCCTACTTCCTGGGTCACAGCTTCGTTAGTTAAGGACCAATAACCCCACTGACTAGCAAAGTTAAAGGGCACTTACTGTTCAGCAGAGCTCCTTGCTGAAGTTTTCCCAGAGGTCTCCCGATACAGGAGTGGATGTGCCCGCATGGAGTGTGGGAGACAGAGGCTCTCAGGTACGCTCATGTGTGCAGCCATGGCATTGGCGTCAGGCAGGATGCTGTGCTGCAGCACTGGGAGAGACAATAGAGACCTTAGGTCCATCCAGTTCCAGATTTAGCCACACTTTGTCCTAAAACTCTATTCCTTGTAGATGAAGGGAATATGTTTGATATTTTTGAGGGGTTTTCCCTCTTTACCTGGAGCTGAACCTGAGGGTCTAAGCACTGCAGGTTTTCAGTTTCACACATGAATGTGATGCAAAATGAAAGCAAGCTCTGATAACAAGGACTGCTTGACCTGGGGCTTGATATTTTGCCTGGTAGGTTTTGGTCTGAGTAAACGATGTGCAGGAGCTGAAGCACTGCCCCACGAGGATTGTGGTGGCTTCAGGAAGGGCGAAGACCGTGCACAGCCCTCCACTGCACTGGCCATTTGGCCCCAGCTGTGGCATCCAGTGCTGGCCTGCTTGTGTCAAATACAAAAGGTGGTTATCAGGAACCCATGTGAAGAGTCAGGCGTGAGGTAGCAAAGCTTAATTAACTTTTGTTTGTTCTGAGATTAATTACATCACCATTATGCCACACACACACATGCTGGATGGCATCTCCTGAGAGGCTTATCAGTAGTGTCAGTGGGATGCTCCACACAGCCATTTGCAGCCTCTAAAAGAAGGGGCAGCAGGAATGGGATGACTCAGCCATGAAAGGAGGCAACCATGAAAGGAGTTGAAATACTTTTGTATACTTGTTCCACTGAGGAAAATGTGTTTTAATGGAATTTTCATTTCCCATTAGGCAGCCATTCTACACTACACTAAATTTTCTGTTCAAACAAAACTTCCAAATCTGAGGTTGCAAGAAATCAAACAGGAAGTCATTACACAAAATGCAGAACTTAAGGATTCCTGACACCTGCTGGTTTCTCCTCTTCCCTGGCTAGCCTTGCCCTGGACCTCCTTTCCAGCTGGGCACCCAGGGTCTTGCTACTTTGATAGTGACACCTTAGTGGCTGTTTTTGGCTGCAGAAGTCAATTACCAAGATTTACAGCTATTATAGGCAACCAAATGGCTATGTGAACCTTCACGTTTTCTCTGCCTGATCATCCACTGTCATTAAACTTTAGGAGCTCAAATCAGTTTGAGGTTTCTGCCTGGGTTGAATTTGGCTGAGAGTGGCAACAAAAGTTATTCAGAGTGTCAATAAGGGGAATAAATTTGGGACTGGACACCAAGAAATCAAATATGACCCATCACTATAGTCAGCAGAGAGTAGGCTGTTGAGTTTTGAGTGTGTTTTTTTCAGCAACCCGTGATTTTTCATAGGAAATTTTCAAAAAAATGGGAAATAAATATTTTTAACAAACAGCACAGGAAGCAGACTGATTTCCTTGGTGATTGTGTGTCCTTTGGGTGAGATTCAAATTGATGGTCTCATGGGAGGCAGGACCAGGAGGGCCCCATCTTCCCACCTGAGGTCCCAGGTGTACAGCAGTGAGATTCCTTACCCCTTTCCACATCCTGAGAGATACAGGGAACAGATAGGTCCCTGCTCCTCGCACATCTTACTCGAACAGTGAATGAATACGCTCTTTGGCCAAATCCTTCTGTGGCCTACTGCTGCTGCTGAAACGGTGAAAACAGCTGTGAAGTGCTGTGCAAGAGTGGTGCAAGAGGATGAAGGACTGTGGGATACAACTGTGATGCCAAGTGGTCTTCTCAAGATAAGCTTGTTGATGTTCTGGTCCAAGTATTTCTCTGTTCTTCAAAGATAATTAAAAGCTCACCCCTCCCTGTCTCACTGTGTACACTTGCCATTTGAATATGAATGCCTGCACTTAGGAAGCCTCGAGGGTGCCGTGTGTTTTTCACTTCAGGTTTAATCAGCTCAGGATTTGGTTGGCTCTGTTCCCCTTGCCTTGCTGGAGATTGTGGCACTGTTGTATTGAATGAAGGACTAAATGGGCAAAAGCAGTGCTCCATGCATCTGGGGGGAGATGGACTAACAAAGATTCTGCCCAGACAAAAGAGCAAAATCATTTATATTTGCCTTGGTTGAAGATACAGCCCTGTTGCAGAGATCTATGCCTCTTTCCCCTAGGAAAGAAATAAAGGGGAGGGAAAGGGTCTCTGCTACGAGCAGACAAAACTGAGGGGTATAAGGTGGAGCTCTTGGCTATATGCGAGGCATATGTGCCAGAGAAAAGGTATACAGGGGCTGTTGTATTCCCTCTGCATCCTGTACTACACCTGCCTCTGCCTCAGAAGCAGTTCTGGGCAAGGTGACAAGGGTGAACACCCTCACATCTAGAGCATATGCTGGGTCCATCTCTGGGGCAGCTGACTTGCACCTGCAGCTTCCTACCTGTCCTGCACAAAGAGGTGATCAAGAAGCTGTCTGACTCCCTTTGGGTGGACAGTCAATGTTATCAAAACATTTGGATTTCAACAATACTGTCTTTTAACAGCTGCACTAGATAATTTTCTTTATTGAATTTGGAGAGGCTTAAACCATAAGTGATTCAGTGACTGAAGGGATGAAAGCAGCACAACAATGCATTAACATCCATCCCCAGAGATCTGCTTCTCTAACGCAGTCAAACCAAATGTGCTGAAGGGGCAGAGCTCTAACATGTACAATGATTGTGAAAGTGTCTTTTCTCTCCCAGAGGGGAAAATCCTTTTGAAAGTGGCCCCTCTTTTGCTTTAATTTGCATCATCTGGGATTGTTTCTTCATACACAAGAAATTTAATTTACTTTACTAAAAACAGTTCAGGGGCTGTGTTTTAATTTTAGGTGTTGAATGCACGTAATGCACAAAATTCTTCTAGCTATTCTTGTGCACATAACATATTCAGTTTGGATATTTCAAGTATGTGAAAACTTAAACTGCAGGTAGTCAGAAATAAAGAGAATGAATAAAGTGAAATCCAAAAGACCTGATTCCTGGCAGGAATCTTTAGGGTATAAAGTGAAATGAATTGGAGAGCAGATACTGTGCTCTAGTGCTTAAAAAGGTGCCAGGGGACAGATGTCTGTCTTGGTCCTGGAGCACATTGCAGAAGAAAAGAAAGGTGTTATCAAAGGCTGTCTGTAAAGCAGAGTTCAGGATCATGGTTTTGATACTGTACATGCCGTGCTGTAACTGGGCAGCAGAAGGATGTTTTTAGCAGGAATAAAACACAAGCCAGGATTCCAGTTGGTTTGGTTTTTTCTGAAATTTCTGGCAGTAAGAGCAGTCAAAATTCAGCACTTTTCCTTCCTTTATTTTATTATTATTGTAGTTATTACTAAATTCTTCCACTTTTATTTGCTTTTTTATAGGGGCTTTTCTTAGCATGCAGTCCCTTTAGATTTGGGCGTGATCACCAACCACATCCTCTGCATTGGACAATTGGCTTCTATTTCCATATCTTCTTCCTGCTTGTAAGTATTTTATTCTTTCTCCTTGCTCATTTTTCTTTTACTTTTAAAGACCAGATTTAACTCACAGGTTCTAGGTCTGATCCCAGGTCACGACATCTTTGATTTACATTGATATAAATGACTCTATAATCCACAGATCCATGGGAAATGTTAATTAGAGAATCATTGGAGCCTATCTGAATCAGTCCAAGTATCCTTATGGCTCTGAAAGTTTCCTTTTTCCAGCCCCACACAAACCCCCAAACAAAACGTAACTTAATTTCAACCTGCAACCAAGCCATCTGGGCACTTGTCTTGTTAGGTTTTCAAAGACATAAATTTAAATCATATTAAATCATAATAAAAAATGAAATTAGATCATAAATTAAAAGGAAAACTTTGCTCGTGGCAGGAAATAGTTTTTCTTTTCCTTCTGTGCTCTATTTTATTGAGTCAGTTGGCTATTGATCCTGTTTCCCAGGCAGAATGGAAAAGGGTTTCTCTGCTCCTGGAAGGTCCATCTGTAATGGGAAAAAGAAGCATCCTACTTACTTGTGGTCTTTTAATTGCCAAAGGCATGTATCCAAGAAGAGGAAGTATTAAGAATCATATTCTTGGTAAACTGCAAGCTAGAAGTCATTCTTTGCCTTTCCTACCTGCCTTTTCAATGGAACAAAATGTTGCTTTTTTCTTTTTTTCTGTCTAGAGCTACTGTCTTATTTAGTTGCATGACGTCAAACTGCTACATTTTTCCAGTCTAGAGCATATTGCCTTTCAAGGCTGAAGTGTTCCTGGTACGTAAAATTCACTCAGCCCTTTAGTACGAGCATGCAAACATACTTTTGTTGGCATTAAATGCTTTGTGTTACATGTTTGCTGGAAGGGCAATATTGGTAATATAGGAAGGAAATAAATGTAGAAAACAAAGGTGGTGAGGGGGAAGATGAAAGAATTAAACCAGGAGCTCCCTGGCCTTCATACATATATCAGTCTAGTGAAAACTTGCTGCCAGCTTTTGGAACCAATCACTATGTTGGCAGAACTTGGGGAGGGGTAACACATCTTTCGGGATGAGTAGGTCTTATCTTAGAACTGGCATCGCCATATCACCTGGGAGCCTGCACAGTCTTCCTCCTGCTCTTCCTGCCCTGTTAACAGCGTATTGAAATTTGGCCAGACGAGGGACCTCTCTGTTATAACTCTGCTGAAGGCAAATTAAGATGTCATCTGTTAGGAGATGTTTAAAAAGGGCTTTCTAGGATACCTTCTACCTGTAAAGAAACAGTTCATAGGAGATTGTGAAAAAATGTTAGTTTATGTAATATAAAAATGCTGATTTTCTTTGATGTCAATTTGTCTCTCTGCTTAACATTTTGGAGACTCTGAAACAGCCAAGGTATTTCTCAGCTTGTAGTCACAAAAATACAGGAAGAGCCAAGAAAACAAAGTGCCTTTCTGTGGCTGATAAACTCACAAGAATTTGAGTCTACCAGACTTATCTTTGCTTCCTGTTCCTCAAATTTTAGGGTTTCAGTGGTGTGAGTACACACCATTAAATTATAATTAATTATAAATTAATTATAATAATATTATATTATCATTATCTAAATTAATGAGTCTGGAGAAGTAGAGTTGTTGCACCAAGATATGTGAAGAAATACAGTACAGGTGGTAAAGCATTTACAACACTGGGACTATGAAAAAGCTCTGTTCATGCCATCCTGGAGAGTGTTGCAGTCTCATTTAATTTTCGCTTTAGTCTGAACTGGGAGATGGCTACTGTCTTAGCAATGCTAAAGATTAAATACTGTTACATATAATTTGGCACTCGGGGCATATGCTAATTGTGAGGGCTCTGCTGCTGACCACGTTTGCATTTTCTCACAAAATGGGTTTTCTGGCAGATACCATCGGATATGCAAGCAGTGGATAGCTTTGGCATGGCTGCCCAGGTGTGGTACTGCCTGGTGCCTGGGGCTGGCCTCTTACACAGTGATGCCTTGCCTGACCCCTCACCTGCCCAGTTTGCCCTTCTTCTGGTGAATGCCACCTTGCCTATCTCCCATTTACCACGGGATAAGAGGAAATATGAAAACTCCAACTGAGCCTGCCTACAGTATCTGCCAGGTTGGCTTACCCTTGGGATAAGAGTGGTTGTCTTCACCTGTGAAAGGTGATTTATACCAAAGACATGAATGGAGAAACAATGCACAGCTGGAAGAATATACCTAAATAGTGGCTCTGATTGAAAAGCCAGGATGTACAAATGACACCAAATGTCTAGGAGAGCCTTTCCTTTTGTGCCAACCCTCATATTTGAGGACCAGAATACCAGAAGAATGTTTTGCTCTCTTGTTCATCTAAAACCAGCAGAGTGTGGAGGTAGAGTCTGTGCCTTCTTGGAACAGTGAATTGTTTTACTGAAATCTTTGGGTTGTTTTACTGAAATTTTTGTGCATCTTCTAGGCAGATTGTCCATCAGAGTAGCAAGGCTGTGTAACAGTGGAGCAATAGCAGCAGGAAAACTCAGCCATTGTCAGGCAGAGTGTGATCTGAGGCTTTCAGCAGTGAGGCTGCACTCCATACTCAGGAAGCCTCCTCAAGTCACACAACCCTGTCCTGGCATTGCAGAGGTGCCTTTGACAAAGCAATCCAGATCCAGCTACACCACAAAATCTGAGTCCCCCAGCAGACAGGTGCCAGTTCTCCTGTCCCGGGAGCTTTCAAGAGTGGTTAGTTGGAAAGCCTTCTCCTGTCAGACAGTCAGAGTTCCCCTCCATCTGCAGTCATTCAGGAACAACACTTGCAATTCATTCTTTGCCTTACACCAACTCCGCTTTCCAAAAACAGATGAGAGAAAGGCAGAGACCACTACAGAATGTGAAAACTTTGCCTCCTCAGTTCATTTCCTGGGTCGGTTTACAGCTCTCAGAAAGACAACGGGGTTATTGCACTTAGCCAGTTTTGCCATTATACTTTGAAGTCAGTGACAAAATTACCAATCGTTTTTTGGAACTAGGTTTGGGCTAAATGTTATGATTGTTGTATTTAGTTTTCAGAAATGCAAAGAAAACCCAGTTGCCTAACAAGAAGGTGAAGCTGACCTCTGACTCTCTGGGGGTTATTCCTTCAAGAGGATCAGGGTAAGAGAGACAAACAGTTCATGGCACTTACCTTCTTCTCCCAGCAGAAGCAGGAACCTGAGCTGAAGTGATAGCTGTGGTGCACTGAACAAACTACTTGTGGCTTCATTTGGAATCAGAGTTTACAGTGTCTCTGATCTCACTACAAAATACTCATTTAAAAATAGCCTGGGTGATGTTGTGGGACCCGTAAATGCTCTGATTTAGCAAAACACTCACTTCTCTGCTTGACAGAGGTTCTGATTAGTCCTACTTAATACTACAAATTTTCCACTAACTTCAAAAAAAAGTCCCAAAAAGTGCCAAAGTTGTTCCTTGTACCAGGGCCAAGTGCTAATAGTAAAAGTAGAATGTAGTATATTTCAAATTTGTGAAAAAAGGCTTTCAACTTCTGCCATGTTAAAGAATTCATGTGAATTAATTCCTTAAGTTATTATAGAGCAATTCAATTAATAATGGATCTGATTTTCATTATGACAAGTAATTAAGAATAAACATCTTCTATATCAAAGCCTATCTTTTAAAAAGGATAAATTAGCTATAACACACTTAACTACTTCCAGAACATGAAATGAACACATACTGTTCCATTAGTTAATTTTGTATCACTAAATTAAAGACAGTTCAAAAGGAGTATAATCTCATCAGGCTCTCTCTTTGTTCAGTCTGTTGTGACTTATTTCACGAGGTACAACAAATACCGTTTCCTGTGGGGCTAAATACTATTAGAGTTATAAAATGGTTTTAGTTTAGTATGTTTTATGCATCACTATGATTTATATACCACAAGGGTAGGAATATTTTTATCTGGTATTTGCAGATGCCGTTCTGTACTCCTGCATGTCTTGTAGGCTATTGGGATGCTTGATTAAGACCACCAAAAGCTCCATTATGAAACAACAAACACAGTAAATAAACAATAAAACAACATCTGGAATGTAACCTTTTGTCCATAGCCCATAGGTAGTCCTCTCATGCTTGCTGGGCTGGCAGGGCTGCCCATTCCTTGGGATTTTGCTGGTAGGTGTCAGAAGCTGCATCACTTCACTGAAACATGCCTGCCTGTGCTGGTTTGGCTAAACTGGGAGGAAAATATCATCATAAAGTCACCCCAAGACTCTGCCGTTGAGATCCCCATAGCAGAATTACAGCGAGGTGCGTTTTGATATTTGAAACCATTCAAAACATTTTCTAAATATACAGTGATAAAGCAGGTCTGGCAGATTTTCTAATTCTGGGTACCTCTGGCAAGACACTGTGGAGTAAGTGGCTAATGGATTCATCATTGACAGTGATGTTGAGTGGCTTTGCTCTTCTAGGTTGAGGAGCTGAAGTCTTGAGAGGGGGTTTCATTCCTTGACTAGATTTTTTTCATAAGATAAATTTGGATTCCAATATCTCTGTCCCATAAAAAGTACATTTTTGATTGTGCCGTTCTGCAATTAAACAACTCATGGTTGGGAAGGGTCAATTTTTATTCTTTAGGATTCAGTAGGATTTCTCCTAATCCCCGCATTTTGGAAAATTGAGATATAAAGATAATTGCTAGCTAATTCTCTAGGAATTGCATCTTCCAAGAAATGTAACGCCTAAGAGCTAAATTCTATCAGGTGCACATTATCTGCTAGTAAATTAATCTTACTTTTTTTTCTTTTTTCCCTTGCAGTTCTGAAGGATATAATCTTAAATTGTCCTGGGTTTGAGCAATAAAGGATAAATTCATTCACTGGCTGACTTGTCATCTCACTGTTGTGATGGAAAAATGTTCTCTTAAAAGAAACCCTTTTCATGCTACTAAAACTGCCTTTGAAATACGAGATCTGTTGTGATTTTTAAAACACAAACCCAATAATGTCAGAACCCGACCCTTCATCTGGATTTGTGGGAAACATGGAAAATGGGACTTTTCTGGAGCTGTATCCCACATCGCTTTCAACTTCAGTGGATTCATCACCTGGCCGTTTATCCAACGTCTATGTCTATGTTTCTATATTCCTTAGTCTCTTAGCTTTTCTCCTTTTGCTATTGATCATTGCACTTCAGAGGCTGAAAAACATAATTTCTTCCAGTTCCTCATACCCTGAATACAATAGTGATGCTGGAAGTTCGTTCACTAATTTAGAGGTTTGCAGTATTTCTTCCCAGCGCTCTGCTCTCTCAAACCTTTCTTCATGAAAATAAATGAAAGATACAGGGAATGGAAGAGCTTTGTCTAGTTTCTTGGGAAGGTAGTGCATGTAACATTTGCCTTAGGAGACTATTATCAAGAGGTGTTTTTAAAAGTTTCCTTGTTTTTTTTCCCCCTTTCCTTTTCTAGTCTCCATTTCCCCTTTAACTAATTTTCATTTTGTTCAATGGATAATGACACCTGACCATCATTTCTTGCCTGTAATAGTGATGCTGTCTCTTTCTCACACATATACAGTGTTCATTAAGAGTATTCCTGCCAAATTGTAACACAGTTCTAACGGGGTGTGTCATTTTTCTGCTCTAGTTATGACCCCTTCCCTGGTCTTGTGTCAGCAATATGCTGACTACTTTTCTTTTCCTTTTTTAATTATATAAAGACTTCTGGATGAAATCCCTATTGCTAAAGTACAAAAACATCTGCTTAAGTTATAAGTATTAGGACAATTTAAAGTTGTTGATGTTGTTTCCTTTTTTTCTTTTTAATTTTCACATCTTTTTCAGTATTTATTGATGTTTATAAACACAACTAATTCTTGAAGAATGTTGATTTTGTTTATTTGTACTCCCAACTCATTCTGTATAAAGTCTGTATTTCAGTTTTTGAGTCTCTTTGGTTAACTTAGTAAAGCGACTACAATAATGATGCTCACTGTTCAATGTGTGGAGGTATTTTTGGACCCCGTTGCATTTCATTATCTCATTTGCCTAATAACTTGTTCCTCCAGGGGGCAGTTTTTGCTGCTGAATCACAAATACCACACAAGTCCTTTTCATTCTTCACTGAAACTGCAGCTTATTCTTACTGGATACCAGGACAAACCAGTGGTTTCTTGTGAAAGACCTGCATTCAACAAATACAGGTAGCAAGTGAAGAGTTCCTAAACTGTCCTTTAGGCACATGCTGTTTGTACTCACATGAGCAGGGCCAGCAGGCACAGAAATTGCTTTACTGGTGAGGACTTTCTGGGCCAGGCTTTGTCCTGTAATTTCAGAAATGCACAGTGGGGTGGAGGGGGACACAGGGATCTGCATAATGGCCAGGCAGACCTGTGCTCTGGCCTGCAGGAAGTGCAAGGTGTACCTGCAGAGGGTAGGAAGGGATGGGCAGGAAAATGGCAGTGGCTCTGCCACTTTTCCCCATCAGCATAAGGAAAGGCCAGAGAGAGAGGAAGAGAAATGGATGATGTTTCACAATCTCTTTCCTCTTTACCATCCCATTTTCTGGGTTATCATTTCCCCTGCTCAAAATGTAACACATCACTCAATTTCTGCAGTAAAATAATGAGCAGCTTTGTGAACTGGATCGTGTGGTTAGTTGGGCTTTAAATCAAGCCAAACATTCAAAGTAGTGATTTGAAGTGCCAAGTCTGACCTGCTAGAGCTGCAGCCCCAGACTGTGGTGCAATGCCTGATTGTCCTTACTGCACTGTGTGAGCACAGCTCCATCCTGCCACTCAAGCCCATGCAAATTGTACTCTCATAGCTGGATCCAAGTCACTGGAGAGACCTGAGGAGAGGTATGGCAATGTCACTGCCGTTTCTGTTACTGACATAACACAGGTGTAACTCTGGGAGATGGGATGGTCTCAGCAGGAGCAGCTGCCCTCCCCTCGCCTGGCACTACTGCCCAGCAGGCCAAGGGAATAGGGAACACCTCCCAAACACATTTATCCTTCTTTCTGAGCTGTCAGTGCATTCATAAACAAGACAGACTCTGCCATTAACTACACAGGCTTTAAAATACAAATTTGGAAAGCCTGGTGTAAATATAATCATTAGAAATGCAGCTGCTGTTGCCAAACAATACAGAAGATGCTGGAGGTGGTGTTTTCAATTTTTAGAAGTGAACATGCAGTATGGTAATTGGTAATGACTTATGGTGGTGATTAGCTGCTTACAGAGGTCAAAGAACTTGCTGACTAATAAAGAATGGAAGCCTGCAGACTCCCTGAGCCAGACTGGTTTGATGAATATATTTACTGCTTGAATATTTTATTCATCCAGACAAAAGTTTCTTGTATGTCACTTTTCACTGTAGTTGACAATTGGCCTTGAAAGAAGAGGTAGCTATTTAAAAGGGATCAGGAAACATTATTTCCCTTCCGAAAGCTCTTTCAAATCCCAAACCTGTAACAGAACGCATTTGTATGTTGACTGGTAGATAAAAATAAATGAGCTGTAAATCAAGACAGAGCAACTGCTCAACTATCTTCCCTTACTGACAAAGTTGTAAATTTGTTGCTTCCTTTGCTGCAAATGGAGGAATTTAATCAAAACCAGAGATGAGACCACAGGTTGAGATGGGTATTTGTTCCCGGCAGTGTGTTTATACTTGCAGATATAGGGACATTTAACATTAAAATACAAACTGTTGAAAATCCATTGGCTGTGTTCAGTGAGCTGTTGTCAAACTTCACAAGAACGAAAAGGATTTTTCAGACTGCAGAAAATAGCAAAGATAACTGAAACCTCACATTTGATTTTGCTTTGTTGTTTACTAGATGCTATTAATTATTTCCCACTCTGCAGTGACATACGGGATTGTACAGTCATCACGATTTCAGCTGAGTTGCATCTGTTCTCTTCAGGACAGATTTGAATAGAAAAAAGTAGGTTCCAACAAAATAGCATCAGGAGAAGCCACAGGCAAAAACCACAATGGCATTTTTGAGGATTGCTAAGTACCAGTTCTTCAAAAAAATAAAAAAAGGAAGAAGAAAAGAAATCCACCTGAGAATCTGAGCCTGAGTTAACCTGAGAACACTGGAACAGGCTTCCTGGAGAGGTGGTGGATGCCCCAAGCTTGTCAGTGTTTGAAAGGCACTTGGACAATGCCCTTATCAACATGCTTAACTTTTGGTCAGCCCTGAAGTGGTCAGACAATTTGACTAAATGATCACTGTAGGTCCCTTCCAGCTGCAAATATTCTGCTATTCTATTCCAACTAGAGCTGCAGGGATATTTTTTGTTGCTTCTGGTCCCGGGTTCCCCAGCAGAAGAGAGAGAGATGTGGAGATACCACGCTGAGCCCAACTCAGGGCTGCTAAGATGGTTAAGGGATTGGAGCATCTCTCATACAAGGAGAGGCTGAGAGAGCAGGGACTGTTTAGTCTATAGAAGGCTCAGAAGGATCTCATCAATGTATGTTAATACCTCATGGGAAGGAGGAAGAAGAGGAGCCAGGGCCTTCCCAGTGGTGCCTACAACAGGACAAGAGGCCAAACTGAAACACATGAAATTCCACAAGAAAATACACTACAGAGAGGGTAGTCAAACACTGGCACAGGCTGACCTGCCTGCAGGTGGCCATGCTTTCAGCAAGACCAGATGATCGTCAGACAGCCTCCTTCATGTCAGTGCAAAAACTCAGAGGCTTCTGGCTCACTGCCTCCTCCTGATGTGTTTTCTCATCCCTCGAGCTGAGTAAGCAGTATCTTTACTAGGAGGTAATTAGTTCAATAATTTGTTGCTAAAGAGCTGCTCTGCTCCCCCTCCTGCCTGCAGCCACATACTTTTCCAGCTTTTCCACTGCCTTTTTGTGGTGTGGGCTCACATTTCATAGTCAGCTTTTGCTCTGAGCAATTTTTGGTTGCTACTAAGCCCTTTAACTCAAACAGTGCTGTTAACTTTGGTAAGATATGACTCCGAGGCTGCATGGCATCAGGTAGTTGCAAAGTATACCTGGAAATCTATAGAAAAAAAATATGAATAAAACATGGATGAGGAAAGAAGAGAAGGAGTTCCTGGAACACACAGAAAAATTATTTTGCTTTAGTTCAACAAATATGGTCCATTCAAGCATATTTAATCAAAGAGTACCTACTGAAGGCTGCAACAGCCTCTATATCCAAGACTCTTTTGCACTGCTGGTCACCTTGGCCCTACAGGCAAATTAACCCATTTTATTTATCTGCCCTGAATATTACCACATTATTCCCAACGTGAAATAGTGTCATGCTTTTCACTTAGCAACTCTTCAGCTCTGTGGAGACTTTATTCCACTGAAATTATCTGATTTCATCCCCTCTCTGTCTGCCAGCTCACCTGAAGGGTTTGTCTCTGTAAGCTGAAAGTCTTGTCTGGATTTCTTACAAATGGCTTTTAACCTGGGAGCAAGTCTTACTCCTCTTCTGTGCAGCTTGTTTGCCCTCCCCTCACTGTCTAAGCCCATGGTACTCTGGCAAGACTGTATCGCCAAGGAGCATCATGCTCACCATACCTGAGCTTTTTTCCTTCAGTGTTATTTACTTTTTTTCAGTGAGAGCCCTGGCAAAGGCATCTGCGTGGGAAGGTTATTTACGAGGTCCATGTACCTCCCATTCTTCTTCATAGGCCTGTTTTCACCGCATCTGCTACGGCTGTCCAAGGAGACTTTGTGAATTACAGCCCAGCTGCTCCCCAGCTGAGTGACCTTTTCCAGTCCGCTGCTGTCCGCATGCTCCCAAAGACAAGGGCCCCACTCCGTGGCTGCGGCGGAGGATTATATGCCCCAAATGCAGGGCGCAAAAGTAGCCTGAAGGAGCCCTTTTTTTTTCTCTCCAAGAAAAGTGGGCTTGCTCTTGCCTAGAGCAGCCCTCAAGCTGCTTTACACCTAAGTGACGCCGGGCAGTTTGATGTGCCCACAGGACCCGCCTGCAGCCACAGCCCCGCGCTCACACCACAGCTCCACAAAGCTCCTGGCTCGCTCACACTGCCCAAATGGGCAGCCCAAACTGGCCAAGATGCTGCCGCAGGCTGGGGCTTGGCCAGGGTCACTTTCCTGATGCCAGATGAAGGTGTTTTCCCTGCTCCTCCTAGCACTGTGCTTTGGAGATAAAAGCAGCATCAAGCTCCTGTGTATCCACTTCCAAGGCCAGGTAAGCACATTGGTGTAATCACAGTAATCACCATACAGGTGACAGCGAGGAACAGGTGAGATGAGATGTTTTTCACTTCTGTTTTCTTTGTTTTAGATCAGTGGGAGCTGATCACCCACTGTAAGTCTGAAAATGGCTGGTGGCTCAGAGGCTATCAACATACAGAATCTCCAGGTGCCTTCTGGAAATTGGACTGGGCTCCTTTGCATAGTTTCACTTCATCTTCTGTCCCTTATAGAAAGCAGCACAGTGGCTGCATTTGTTTCAGCGCTAAAAGATGCAGTTTTAACACAATAAATGTCTTTGAATAGCTTCAGTTAAAAAATCAGAAGCAGAAAAGTAAACTTTTTTTAAAGTACAATCGAATGTATAGCTTTTTACAAACAAACTTAGAAGTTTTCCTTTGTGAAATTATATTTTTGCCAAAATATCTATTGCTAAAGAGAAAAGCTATTTGATCGAATAGTTAAAAATGGAGCATTTTATGTTAGCTGTGCTGACATAATTATGCTGACATAATGCCCACAGATTTTTCTAGGTAAGACATTCTACTGTTTAAGGGGACAAAAAATTACTCTATCTAATTATTTCTCTCCTCAGTAAACGAGTGTAGGTGTCTGTCAGAGCATTTTTGTCACACATATTTACTTACGAAGCTGCACTTCTAACACTGAATGCTGATCTGGTCATACAGACCAGGTCCCAGAGTACAGGTACATCTCTTTTTTTTGTTTGTTTGTCATAGAGTATTATTGGTTAAATATAAGATGGAGACCAAGCTGTTAAGTTAACGAATTGTGTCCTCACTGTTCCTTCAGCACAGGGATCAGTTTGCTGTTTGTTTTAAAATATTAGTTAGAACCCACAAATCATTTGCATGGCTTTTTCTTGAACTTGGGCTCAGCAGTTGCTGACAAGTAAGAAATGAGTGTAAAGAACATATTTATGATGGAGATTCCCTGTGTAGTTTATTCATGGCAAATCCTGCTCCAGCTCCCTGGATGCTGCTACTGAGCTGGGAACTACATGCCGGGGAATTTCTGCCAAGGTACCCTCCCTTTTTCCAAACAGCTTCATCAGGATGCAGAAGGTGAAACTTATTAAACTAGGACAAGCTGAAACACCTGCCAGGAAAAAGGAATGATGATACAAAGGCACCCAGCAAGAACAGAAGCGTGGCAGGGAGCAAAAGGAGACGCAGCCTGAAAAACATGCAAATGGATGTGTCTGGGTCAGGAGTAAACTGAGAAAGGACTACTGCTGGCTGGAGAAGCAAGGAGCAGCAGTGACAGAAGAGCATCTTCTCCTGAGAGGGGGTGATGAATTAGGCACAAATAGGTAACATTGCAGCAAAAAGGTAAATAAGGCTACCATCCCTCACAAGACACACAGTCCCTTTTTCTCTTGTCCTCGGTGCCAGTGTCAGGGACCACTGCACAGGGACAGCTACTGGGCAGGGGGAAAACAAGGTTCATATCTGGGCAAGTAACTTCACTGGCCCACACATGGGAAGTTTCCCCCTAGCCCGACTCACATATTCCCCTCCTGCTGCGGGTCTGGCTGTTGCTGCCCTGCTCCTGAATCCCTTGCCTCTGGCAAAGCATTTTCTGCCCAGGGCATATAAGAGTCCTATTTTTTCCCATTCTCTAGTGCTTCTTTTGCTCTCTCTTTGCATCCGAAGGCTCCAAAGTATTCCCAAATAAATTGTACTTCATCTGGGGTATCACACAAGGCTCTCCCAGGCTGTCATGATGCGTCTCTGCACAGCCTGGGCTGCTGGGCAGGAGCTGGACAGGTACCTCCTCATCTGGAGACACTGAGCTGGTGTTTCCTGTCCTGCCGCTTGTCAGTGCCCCAGCTCTCCTGCTACATAGCACACTTCAGCACGTGTGGAACTAACTGCTCTTCGAAAACTGTTCTTTACATGTCCAGAGAGGGCTTTTCAATGAGAAATTCCTCAAGTCTCACAGTAATTCAGCATGGTATTGTAACATTGCTGGAAAACCCATAGGAGTGTGCCTAATTTCCACAGTAAAAAGTCTGAAGAACGAGAAATGCACATTTTCGGTAGTTCCTTTACAACAGAAGCTGCTTCATGGTTTTCAGTTTCCATTCATGCTTTGAGGTTGGTTTTATTCAAAAATTAACTCCTGAGTGAACATGTCATTGTATCTCGGCAGGAATAATTTTCCTTCACTAACTTTTCTGTATCTGAGAACCTTGCAAATACATGATTTCAGATTACGGTCCTATGTTATATTCCTGAAGAAATGTCTGAATTTGTCATTTCAGCCATCACTATGAAAAAGTGGGGGAAAAGGGTAACCCTAATACCTGCTCCTAACAGTGAGTTAAAGGCTGGGCTAGATTTGCCAGACAATTTTGTTAGACCCAGGTGGTCCAGATTTCATGGTGTTTGTCATAAGATGCTGTCAATCCTCCTGATGTCAAGTGAGGGGCAAGTCTGTGCTTCACAGTAGGTGAGGTGAGATCCTGTGGTTCCATCCTGCCCCAGAAAGGGTATCGAGTACACAGGTTCCCTCCCACACTGCCACATTGTCCCTCATCATCTGGTCCTGCACAGGCTGGTGGCCCAGGGAGGACCTGGGAGGATCATGCCCAGATAAATGTGCCTTGAAAAGGGACCCTGCAGCCCTGTGGTACACAAAAAAACTTACAGGAAAAAAACTCTTGGTAAAAGTTTTAGAAATGTATTTTAAAACTTTATAGTTCATTTTGAAGGTAAAGAAGATTGTACTGACAGATTTGTAATTGCTTAGATCTACTGAGAATACAGAACAAGGCAAGTTTTTTGACCAAAGGTTCTTTCTAGTGCCTAACTCATCAGTATTCATTAAGTGGAAATAGATGCTCCTGTGATGAAGAAAAATATCAGATACTGTAACTTGAACTTTGGCAAGATCAAAAGTGATTAGTTGGGTACTAGAATCAGAGTGCTTCAGCTGAAGTGGAAGAGAAGGCAGCAAAAAAAAAACTTTGCATGATTTTGCCTTACAGAAAATTATTATGATGTTGCAATAAAAAGGTTGTTGCAGAGGGAAAAAGAAAGTGGAAAAATCAGCAAGACAGACAGACTGACCTTTGTTCAGCTTGGGTGCTCCTATCCTTTGTCATCTGAATTTGTTCAAAGTGGTTATCAAAAAGGCAGAACTCTGCTGTTGCTCTCTCCTGTGCCCTAGTCCATCTGAGTAGCTGTCCTCTTAAAGTAATCCTGCTGGGATGGTCTTCTGGGATGGTCTCTGGTTTTCTTCCCCAAAGATGGATCCCAGCAGAGGGAAAAGTGAGAGGCAAAAAACAAGGAAGTTTCAATGAGAATAGTATTGGATATATAAATAAATAGGTATGCAAATAGATAAATAGAGAACAAGCAAAAGGAGTTGAAAATTATGTGTAGATAGAACTGAACTGAATTTTCACCTCTTCTGTCTCTCTATCATAAAAAATAAATAAAAAAATGCTTGCAGAAAAACAAGAGGAAAAAAAAATCATTATGCTTTGAGACAAACCACCCACCAATTGCTTCCTATTTACAATTAGAAACCCGCCATGCAAAATAGATAAATGGAAGGGTAATTAGGAAAACGGATATGATTAAATGTTTGGGGAGCATGGTATCTTCTCTGCCCATGTGTGTTCAGCTACTGCAGGAAATGTGCCAGAGACGACAGAGAAACAGAGCTGTCTCTGCAGACAAGGAATAATGGGCAGGTGGATCTGCCTTCAGTAACACTGGGATCCATGAGCTCTGAGGGGGATTTGAGCAAGCAGGATCTGCTCCTCATCTGTTTCCACATACATCCCCTCCAGAGAGCCTCAGGGACTGTCCTGGCGTCCTCAGGTGCCCAGGGCATGTGGGTACCATCCACTGCCTTCCCTCACCCCAGCAGCCAGGATGCTGCAAGAGCTGCTGGGAGACAGGGTGACTCCTGTGAACATCTGCATAGTGACCAGCTATAAATGCCTTAGGACATCTTTGTGCTCACCTGAAGTAGTTATCTAGCCTCTCTCTTGTCCGGGAAAAAAAAAAGAGGTTTATATCACTCACTTGTATCTGAAGAGGATGACTTGTGTTAGACTGGAAATATCTGCTACCATGAGGACTATGGCAAAGAGAATAAAGAAATAAAAGGAGAATGAGAGCAAGGCAGAGTACAGAAGCGAGGGACTGACTTTGCTGTACACCATCCTCAAGGATCACAGGATTTACAGTGAAGCAACCCAGTTGTTCCCCCCAATCCTTCTACTACTCCATTAAATCTGAAGATAACTTAAAATTTCTATGCTTAATACAATCCAGCAGCTTGGAAGGCAGGGTAGGAGGCACGGTTTTCCGCAGAAAAAACAGATTAGATACCTGTCCTGTTTCTGAAGCAAATAATGTGCAGGTACTGGGTAGAGTTCCTACAGGAATCAGCCTCCAAGCAGCCAGATCTGCAGCAGAGTCCTATGCAGATATTTCCTGTCTCCTCTGTTCACTGGAAAACATAGCTCACACTTTACTGTCATGAGCTTGATGCATTTCTGTAAAAATCATTTGAAATCAATAAACATCACTATTAGCTGAAATGTTTTATTACAACATTTTGGAAACAAGCACTGTTGTCAGATTGTTTTGCAATATATTTTAAAGTGATTCAGATATATCTATTTTTAAATGAACTATTCAAAGCATGTCTATAGAGATTAAATGAAACAATCTTGTTTAACCTTTTTAAACCATCCTGTTTAAAAAGATTTTAATTTTTTTTTCAAAAACAGAATCATTTTTTGTGAAGAAAATTTACTTCAGAGCTGTGATGAATTCTTTCAATTATTTAATTAATCAAGGAAAAAAAAGTCAGTTATTTATAAAACCTTAATCTAATTTTCCTTTATGACTTGATCCTAATGCATGTTTGCACACAGACCTCCTGTTGACCTCCATGGAAGTTACGCATCTAAAGGGAATGCAGAACCAGACTCCACAGACAAAATTATTGATTTTCTAATTGCTCTAATTGGTGTTTAATTTTTCCGCTGTTTAGAGACAAAGTTACTGACTTTTAATGGGAAAAAGAAATATATGCTGGAATATGAATGTAATCAGATAAGAAAAATAGTTAACATTATATTAGAGTTCCAGAAACAGAGCAATTGGTAAATATGAATGTTTTCATTTGAGTTACAAATACCACCAATTGCCATTTCCGTTGCCACTTCTACTAATTTGTATTCAGAAAACCACATCTCTGAAAATGTGCAAAACATCTGCTTTGAGAAACTGAGTTTCAATAGCTGAACCGTGTGCATCACCATGCAGAGACCTTCGTAAAGAGGTAGAGAGGAAGAGCAGTTCATTTCCATTATGGATAGCGATTTGTGAGTTGTCCACAGGATGGATCTAACCACATTATCCATTAATTCAGCCTACGTGGGGAGAAAGAAGGGACTCAAAAACATCAGCGATCACACAAATAAAGTATGTTGGGTTTTATTCAGATGAAACATGACAGTGACTTCAGCTGGCTCCCCTTGTATGGAGGTACTTCAGGAATCCCCCATTTTCCTATTTTCTTTGAGTTTTCCTAGTTTCTTTGTTTTCCCTGAAATTACTGCCTGTCCTATGTACATGTCACTTTCTGCTAAGCAATCTGAAACCCTCTGGTGCAGTAACTTGCTGGGACTTGACCTCCCACTGATTTATTGAGCCTAGAAAACCTCTGCAATAAAAACTGCAGTGAACAGTTGGGTAATTTGACAGCAGTAATCCATGGCTTATCCCCTCTCACGCTACCTGTACCAATACCCTTTACCGAGCAGTACTGACTTTCTTAGCATGCAAGACAGGCCTTCTGCTGATAATCAGTAACATCTGCTTTAGATCAAAGGGGTAAGAGAAAAATATTCCTTGCAAGCAGACTCTGCTCATCTTGTTTGTCTGTAGCAAATTTTAAGTGGAGCTGGCACATAACAAAAATCACAGTTGACAAGGGCTATTTTTAGCTTCATACCTCTGATCTGGATATCAATATATAGCAGACATTTGGGTTTTGAATTTCTATCAGTAATGATTCTCCAAGCATCTCCTGAGTCCTGATGAGCACACAATGGGAAAAGTCTCTACAGTTAAATAGGGAAATGCTGTAAATACCATTTTGGGCAGTGTGTTTGCTAGGTTAGATAAAGATCAATTAGTTACAACGCTCAAAGGTGGTGCTGCCACAGTTCTGAGCCCTTTTATGAAAACACCCTTACCACTATTAAATACTCTATTGCCATTCACTGGGACTATTTAATTTCTTCAGTTTGATATGAATTCATATTAAAGATGATACATAGATAGATAGATAGAAATATAGATAGACATACCAGGGTGGGTGCTGCAAATAAAACTACTGATTGCTGCATATATACAGTGGAATTGTTAAGTGAACTTCTAGAAACCAGGCTTTATGGAATGGGATCACCTTTGAAAGAATTCTTTCTTTCTCTTTGTTGCTTGTGTTACCCTAAAATATGCATTCTGAAAACATTATTTTCTAAGTTATTTCAGATACTTTTTTTTTTCATGCCCCCTTCCTCCCCCCCATCTGAATAGTTAGACCCCTTCACCACTGCATCCTGGTTTTCTTGAAGTCCTCAAAGATTTTTGGGTCTACAGGATTGAATTACAGAATTTTAATTAAGAAGTCATCCTGATAATTTAGTGATTATTTTGCTCCCCTGCAAAATCCAGTAGTAAAGTCTGGATTAAAAACATTTAAGAAACACTTTCAGTGCAGGTTTTTGGATTTGCCAAGGCTATGATTTCACAAAGCTATGGACCAAAACAAGTTTCCCAGTGATGGTTTTCAGTACATATGGATGAAGCACAAATTTTTCTGACATCCTGCAAATGTTTGTTGACAATGTGAAATTAGTTCATTTTGCTTTTTCTCACTCTCAAATACACATTTATTTTTGTGTGCTTGTGTGTATGCCACCTAACTCCTCAATCCTCCCAGTCACTTCTGTCATTCTTCTCTGAATTCTCCAATCACTTCTAGGAAGATGCTCAGCATCCCACTCAGTGTTGCAGTTCCTGCCACCCCAGAGGCATGGAGAGCATTTGCAAGATTCCCACTTTGCCAGGGGATGTTTCTGCATAAAGAGACCCAGATTGGCCGTATATTGTAGCAACCTCCCATTTAATCATTTTCCAGCTCCAAATCATCTGTGTGAGTCTGGAATCAACCACCACCACTGAAAGCCTGGGAAGAGGAATGTTGTGCATGGTATAGTCAGAAAACTGGACCCTGGTCCACTCCATTAATCCCAAACCATTTATTCTTTGAAGATTCTTTCATCAGTGCTTTGCCTCCACTGTGCTCACCTTGTTCCAGTTCAGTTCACCCTTGGGATTTCTTTTAATATGCTGTTAACACCTTCATTCAGATCATTTAACAAGCCTGCATGTAATACCAGTCTCAGCAGTAAGCCACCAAGCTCCAACCTGACATATTAATGTTTATCATTGCCCTTTGTTTACAATTCAGGGAGTTTTTATTCCAGTCAAAGTAACTATCAAGACAAATACCTGAGTAATATTTCATATATGACTTCATATAGTGCTTTACTGAAATGTAATTATATTGGTGTAAATTGTCAGAGATATCAACAGAATTAGGCATGTTACATTCATAGAAGACCTCCTGCTGTCACTTCCTCTGCTTTTCTTCTTCCTAATTTGCTTGTTTGAGGCAGAGCCAGGGCCTAGGAGCAAGAAGGGTGCTTGGACAGCACATGTATGGAGCCATGAGATACTGTGGAGCAGACACAGCTGGGAGAGTTACAGGCTGCTGCACTGGACAGGAAATGTCTACAGTACTCTCCTCAGTGGCTCCTGCTTTCCATTCACAGATGTCTGGGGTTTTCTTTCCTCAGAATTCCCTCCATTGCATAAAGTGAGATGGGAGCTTATCCTCATCCAAATGTAACTCCCAGGATTGTTCCTCCCTTCCAGAGAAACCAAACTACATCTGATTTTCCCTTCTTGTTCACACACAACTTAGAGCATGAAGTGCCTTACGGAGGAGTTTCCTGCACCCTGAGGTTGACAACAGGCTCTTCATTCACTTCTTCATCCACTTCTTCTGGTCCAACCTTAAACCACTGTTGGAAGTCTCTTGCAAACTGTTCCTTTTCTGCTGTGTCTCAGCAGTCTTTGTCTGAAGCGCATCCAAGTCTGGTAGTGTCATTGAAGCTACTCGGGATTAATGGCTTCTCCCAGACACCATCTCAGCTGGCTCAGGCTCTGCAGGAACTGGCAATGTGGCTGCTCCCAATTAAACCTTACATTTGCTGCATAAATACCACAGTCCCCATATGACCTGAACTGACCTTCTTTTTCATGTTTATATTTTCCGGGAGTCCACGTCTGGTTTGGCAATTAACAGGTCTTTTATTAGATCTCCTTTACTTCCTAAATGCTCCTATTTTCCTTTCTCATTATGACATAACCTTTTCAGAGTCAGATAAAACTCTTCTTGTGCGAATTTAGTCCCCTCACCAATTCCTGGATGTTTTCCTTTGTGGCAGCCTTTTTTCAGGGAGGAAGTGGCCTTCATTAAAATGTGTTGTATTTTTCATTTGTCCTTTGACCATTTCCAACTACATTTCTGCTGGTTTTGTCTACTTATACCTTTTTCCTTAAAAGCCTTAGCCAATTCTTTCTTTTTATTTTGTTCTATCGTTGTAGGTTTTCTTTAATCTCAGTTCTTTTGTTTAGCTCCTTAGTCTAGACCTGAAGACGAGGATGATGGGGAAGAAGCAAAACAGAAAACATTCCTGAGATCTCAGCCTAAATCACAAAATTAAACACTTGATAAAAGCATGAGCGCCTTCTGGTAGGGGTTGCTTAACCATGCTAAGAGAAAACGTCACTCCTGGCCACTGACGGCACTTGGCTTTCCAGCTAGTGGCATGCAACCTCTTAAGCACACACCTCCACTTTTATTCAGAGAGAATACTTGCTGAAATTGCTATTAAGCAGCTGGAAAAAATGTAAAAATCACAGAAGGGCTTTGTTTTCTGCAGAATCACAAACTCAACTAATCTCAGCCCTTCCAAGGTGTTAGAATTATTTGCTACATTAAATTCTGTCTTACCTAAGTTAGCAGTGACAATAAATACTTCAAGGTATTTTGTCATCTCAGAGGTATTTGTGTTACCACATTACCACAAGGTGTCATGCCCTATGAGGTGGCCAGAGTGTAGAAAAAAAATAAAGTTTGTTTTTTCAAACAGACTGTTTAAACACACTCTTTTGCTTTTTTTTAACTCACTGTGCAGCTTCTTCATCAGTGTGTGATGAAGCAAGTTCCACTCACTTTATACAAAGTTAGCCACTAGAAAATTGAAAAGCTTCTTCAGCAAAGAAGAAATGGAAAGATTTCTCTAGTGTTATCATCCACTGTCCAAATAATGAAGCAGGGGAAACTGTTCAGATCTCATAATCTAAGACAAATAAGGATTAAAGCAGTATATCAATTGATTAATGACATATAACTCACCTGCAATACATTTGGCATCAATAGCAGTAATACAAGAGATAAACCATGTCTCCTATAGGCTAAGAAAGGTCCCTCCACAAGCCCCCTTACACCTTGAGTGTGGGTCCCCACTTGTGCTCCATCCAGTCATGCCACCTGTTGAGCACTGGCTCCATGAGGAATTCCATGGGGATGATGATCTGTTTGATGTAGGTGGTGGTAGCAATGCTGACAGGGCAGCTTCTGGCAGTGTCAAACCAGATTTGACTACTGCTGGTTACCCTTCAGGGCATCTCCCCCAACCCCATACCAATTTTCAGTTTCTTTTATACTTCTTTTCAGGCTGACCCCTCCTTGGTTTCAAAGCTCTCTTCGAAGTTCCCTGGCTATTGTTTAACCCATTGATGATCTCTCTTCCTCTTTAACACCACCAGGTTGGGGCTGATGGTCACCTTCATCTTTAACATGATCAGTTAACACGGACAAACGTCCTCCAGCTAATTTTGTGTATTCAACACACACACACACACACACACACACACACACACACACTTTACCTCACACTGTGGTGTTACCAGGTGTTGTTATTCAGGCCATTTGCAAAGCGTGGGCTGTGCAAGCACCTACACAGTTAGTTCAAAAAGTGCTGTGAATATTAATCTCTTCCACGGTAATTTTTTATTGTTTAATGCAGTTTGGTATCTTGGGGGATGCTTGAAACTCTGCACTCACCCGCACATTTGTTTCTCATTTAAGTAAAATTAATGGCAGCCACTGAATTAAAGGTTGCTATTGTCACTTCTGCTAATTATAAAAAGATAAACACCTGTAGCCAAGCCCAGCACACCGAGTTGCTAAACTGTTGGTAAGACATAAAGCACAGATGCCTATTACCATCCATCAGATTGGCTGCATCCTAGTGGACTGCATATAGAGTGGGAAGCTGAGGAATCCTTTGCTTCCACACTTGCCCTTGTTTTTGACGTACCATGGCACATCAAGCACAGAGCCAACGCAGGCTGCTAAACTCTACTGAAACCTCTTCAGCAGCTTGAACAGTCATCTACAGCAGTGGAGGGATGCATTTCTACTTCAGGGAAATGGCAGCTGCACCTGGCCTTAATAAACCTGTGTCTTATGCTTCCTATTAAAAACCTAGGACTCCAGAACTAGCCTATGTCATGGGATTGTTATACTCTGCTACGTCGTGATCCTCTGCCCTCCTAAGATGGGCTTTGAGCTCCTTTTTACCACTACATGAACTAAGAGAATTTCATGGATGTTTTACTTTATGCTGGCTGGCTTCTGAACCATTCCAGCTGTGCAGATTTTGTCTCTTGGTCCTGCCCTGCTGGCTTCATGGCCCATGCTGGGAAACCAGCATGAACTACACAAGCCACCTGAAGTTCATTTGCAGAGCTCCATTTTGGGACAGGTCTAAGCCCAAGGAGAGTGTACAGGCAATATTAGGAATATTTTCCTAGGTACTTACAAAGTATAGCTATGGCATGGTGGGGCAAATACTGGCTTGCTTTGGTAACAGGCTGTTGCAGGTAGGAAGGGCAGCAGTTTGGATGAGAAACAGTCCAGGAGGGAGGAAAAAAAAAGAAACGGAGCTAAAACAATTAGCTATTGTCTGCAAAATGTGAATATCAAATCTACAAACCAAGTTAAACAATGGTGTAACCAAGACTGAAAGCTTGCTCTCCAAGGGTACTAAAGAGTTATATAGAGTTTCCTGAAGAAATCAAGAGGCAACTCACCAGCAGCTGCTTGCAGGAAGACTGGCAGAGACCCTGACAAGTTATGTGATGACTTGCTTGAGTAAGTCTTGAAGGAACCTAAATTTTAGAATAAAATAACTGAGTTGGCAAGGAAGGAAAAGGATAAAGGCTCTGCTTGCTTCGATCTTGTTCTCTCTGCTTGTTACACTTCTATGAATAAATATCACTGTATGGGAAGCAGTTGTGCTGGATTGTCTTGATACCAAAAAACTGGCAAACTGGTGTGATGCCAATTTTGAAAATTACTCTGGAGGACATTTGAGGAACTCTAGGTCTTTAATGCTGATGCTTCTACCAGGGAAATTAAATGAAAGTATAATGAAGATTCGAATTAGTGGACACTTGAATAAAAATTATCTGAGCAGAATAATCAAGGTTGTTATGAGGAGAAATACTGCCTTATGCACAAGGTCTTTGAGTGATTGAACAAGAATATGGATGGAGATGATCAAGGTCATTCTAACTACTTGGATTTCCAAAAAACTTTTGACTAAGCCCATTACCAAAGATCATTTAGGGAACTAAGCAACCATGGAACAAGGAGGACAGTGCTTTTACGGATGAGTAAATGGCAAAGATAAAAAGAAACAGGAGCAATTGTTTGCTTTTCAGACTGGAGGGAGCTGTGGGGGATCATTTCGGTATTTGACATAAAAGGGAAAGAGCTGGAAGAGGACGTGGGTAACAGGCTGGTGTGATACTTCTGATGAAACTAAGTTACTTTGGGTTGTAAGGACAAAGTCAACAATGAACAAAGATGGACATCCTACAATGTTATATTATGTGAATTAATAAAGAAATGAAGCAACATGATTAAGAGTGTAGCCTTACTGACACGAGGCTCTTGCACAATAAAATGTTACACTGGACAATTAGAGATTAATTTTACAGAATTATTTAAAAATGGAAGACATGTAAAATGGCATTCTAGTGTTCCACATTTGTTACAGCTTAATTACTTTCAGATCAAACACATCGCCTCTATCAGTAAGTGATGTGCTCTGCTAGCCCTGGAAATTCTCCCTGTCTTCTAAAACTCAGACCAGACTCTCTTCTCATTATGTCTGCTTTGATGCCTATAGAAAATCAAGCTGTGAATTCACTCAAGATTCATCAGCTCTATCATCTTCCAGCTGTGCTTTTCTAAAATCTGTGTGCAACTCCACGACCCCAGGTTTGGCGATCACGGTGATGAGAATGCCCTTGAGGGATTCAATGCATTCAGTTTTATTGATATTATGTAAACAAGGTGTTTGCAGAATGGAAACACATAAAAGAGTATTTCTGTCACAAAACAGGCAGATCTGATCTGACTGTGTGCTCACAGGGGAATGATCTGTGTGTAAGAAGATGGCATTTTTACATATCTGTTTTCCAGAGTATGACTACACAATAATTATTTTTGACAATACATCAGACTAATACACTCAGACATATTCTGTAAAATTAATGAAGCCATAGCAATGACAGGTAGAGCAACAGCATTTGCTGTTAAATCCTCAGTGATTAGTTAATTATAGAATTAAGATTAAGAATTAAGAATGATAGAATTACAGAATTAAGGAATTTTTCCATTCTCCTGCTAGTACAGATACACTCTCAAGGGCTTTGGAAAAAAAAATATTTGGGACCTAATGAGTCATAAATTTAAAAAATAGAATAAAATTAACTACTAGAGTTCCTTTGTAATACAAGATGGCAAATTTTTTATAGAAAGAGACAAATTATTCTGTTTAAAGAATCAATATGTGTACACACGCTAAACTGATTTGTTTACTGTGAACAGTTTCTTTAAATGACAGCTATTGTGTTCTGTGTGACAGCAGTCACAAAGGATGCACAGTCATTTTAGCTCCTTCACAGAGCCTTAAGAACATTTATTCTAGCTGGTTTTTTAACCCAAGAATGAGTTGTCTGCTGAGAAAGCATGTCTTGCTCACATTAGTCATTTTAAGTGTGGGAATAAACCAAATTGCACATTCCGTTTTGTTGGATGCCTTCAATTCAAGACACAATGTTCATTTCATCTTCCTGAATCAAAAAATTTCTTTCTAAATGCAGGAGCACCTAAATTTTGCCTTTTAAGTCCCTGGGGGTTTTCTTAAGGGAAAATTATTTCTGAAACTACAGGAAGGTAAATCCTGTATTATGTCAGGACACCAGCACAGAGAAATTAATGCATCTGCAGCAAGAACCTTCCCTCTGCTTTCTCTTCAGTTACAAGCAGAAAAAAACCTTTTCCATCTTCTCTGCTGTGGTTGCTTGTATTGCTGTCTCAGCTTTGAAAGTAAAAAAGGGGTAACTTAGAGAAGCATAGTTATCTCTCCACACCAAAGGGGCTCAAAAAAGCAGCAGTTGCTTATATTTGTCCCTTCATCAGCTAGAGCACTAACTGGAGCCTGCCCCTCAAACAGCGATGTTGAGAGTAGCATAAAAGCTAATATGGGAAAACAAGAACTAGACGCCTAGTGAAGCTGTAACAACCGAAATTGTGAGAGGTTTTAGAGACAACAAAACCACTGTTGGAAGACAAAAAAAGTACTAGTCTCTGTAACCCAAAGTTGTGGAGTTGGTCTTGTAAGTCCTTAAACAGCAGGTCCTACTTCAGAGAAGCCAGGGCTGCCTTTACTGCCAGGGGTGAAACACAGGCACTGGAAGGGCAAGCGTGACGTCCAGATGTTCTAAGCTATCTATTTTACAGTTAATACATTTATTCACTTCACTGACAGAAAGGGAAGCCTAAAGTGGCAGGTACAAATATCCCAAACATAATCTCTTGCACTTTCACAAGTATGCTTCAAATATCTCTAGTCTGAATATACAACACTGCTCACTGCAACAAATGCTAAGAAGAAAACCAAAAAAGAGAAAGCAGTTCACTGAGAGCAGAGAACTGAAAAGGAACTTGTCCCCTTTTGTGTAGGGTCTTCTGCATAGTATTCACTTCTCTTTCACAACAGGTTGATGCTTTTCAGAGAAAGATGAAACCAAGTTGAAGGTTGTCTCAGTCCTTGTACATGTGATTATTGAGAATTAAACCAATTTGTCCTGTTGAAAAGTAGTTTTTGCTCATTACAGAGATTACAGACAAAAAGTGCATCCATTTCAGGTTTTAAATGAATCTTCTCATTGATTTAATGTTAAATGGTCTGAAGTATTCACAGTGTAAATGTGCCTAGAATGAAAATAAGGTTAGATTCTTTCAGAGTAGGTTTGCATCCAGTTCACAAGACGTAAGTTCGTTTAGTCATCAAAATCCAAAATAAGTGTCATGAAGAGCTTCATTCCTCACTGACTGCTAAGCGAATGTGGCATATATCCCTTCTTGGGCAAGCAGATGAATAAATATTTGAATGTGACAATCAGTAGCTGGCAATTTTTACAAATTTTAAATGAGATGGTTTGGTTTCAAAGTGACAGCCATCAGAGGAGAGAAATGCTTTTTATCTCTGTAAAGCCTCATAGCATGGCCTCCCAACATGGACCTATTACTCTGAGGGAAAACAAAAACCAAACCCAAAACACAAAAATGCCTACTTCAAATCTAGGCATATCTACACTATATCGTGGTCACTGCAGTAATTGTGGTTTATTCCCAAAAACACTACAGGCTGTATAGACAAAAAGGGTAACAAGGATGTTATTGCCTCCTGCTATTCCTCAATTGAGGAAATGAAGGATTAATCCTAGACCACCAAAGTTGATTAATCATTAATTCAGTGGAAGTGTGGGACTAATTATCTCTGATGATTGGAACCAAAGAGGTTTGCTGAAGGTCACCAGGAAGTCTTTGACTGGTCTGTGCAGAAAAAAACTTGGAATATGATAAATATGCATCTGAAAATACAATGAAACACTGTCTCTGACTTCTGTTTATAGCATTTAGGCATCCCGAGGCAACCACTTCGATGATAACCTCTCTGATACTTTGAATGCAGCAACACAAACAACTAACAGGCGACACAAGCTGTGACTTCGCAACTGCAGTGACTGTTCTTTAAATTGTGGTTAAATGTCAAGTGGTTTTGTACCTTGGTGAGTACAGGCTAAGCTACCTCACTTTTGCTGCGGGTTGAAAACATTCTGACAGGCTCTCACAGCAGAATAGCAGCTGTGGTATAAAGTTGCCCTGCGGTAACTTGTTCATGCAGCCAGTCATTCCTTCTGCTAACTTCTAGGGATTAGCAGAAGACATGCCCCATGGGTGAAAAGGGTCCACTTCTTTTATTTTATCCCATTTTTTGTGATAAATTATAGTAAAATATTTTTATGGGGGTTTTTTTGCTTGTCTAGTTTTGAATATAAAATAGGCTTAGTGCAATTCTCTGACAGGAATTCTGTCATTGCTAAGCTGATTAGAAATTCAGGAGCAGCACAGCTGAGCTCTAGTACAAGCTATCAGTAACAATCACCACGGGGAATTACTGTGTACTTCTGAAGAACAAAATCCATTTTAAATCAGAATGAGAGATGCGGGACAGTCAAGGAAGCTTGGAAGGTGACTGGGTAGTGTTATCAGTTAAATGGATTTTATAAAACATCAGTTTTTCAAAGCCTTCCTCACTAACATGATATAAGACCAGGCCCTCAGGGATTCTGCATCTCATCAGGAGCAAAACACAGCAGCAAAGAGAGAGCTGGGCCATAAATTGTTCCTGATGGCTTGGTTCCTTGAAAGCCTGCAGCAGCGTAATCACTGAACTTTTCAGAGTACGTGATCACACAGCTGGCATGTCCTAAAAGAGGGCTCCAATAAAATGCCCCCAACATGCATTATCAAGCAGCACAGAAAACTGCTGTACGTGCAGAACCCTTGGCATGGATTAAAGCTTTGACAGTTGCATTCAGATGATGAGGAACTTTATGAAATTTTTTTCTCTCTCCTCACTGCTGCCTGACATCATCGTCATGATTCGGGTCTGGTTGCAGGCCAGATTTGTGCTGCTCCGTGAGCATGTGACCTGCCAGGGAACACGCCAGCAGCTCTGTTACAGGAGCAACCCTGGTGACTCCATTCATTGAACAGCACTGGGGGACCCTGTGACAGCACGTGGTGTCGTGGCAATGGCAGACAAGCAGATAGTAGAGTGCAAACTGTCTGCATCCATATATTTGTTGTAGAACAGCAAGTCTGAAAACTGTTGCTTTCTCCCTATCTTCATTTGCCTCTGAAATGAATTGCTGTTGTTACCTTGCTGCTATTTAATCCTTACCATGATCTTGGCCATCTCCCTGAGCCGTCATTCTGACTCCATAAGAAAGCGTGGTCTTACGTAAATAGCTAGATTATCAGGCATTAATGATACAACAAAATGATTGCAAGTTTATTCAGACTTCTTTTTTGAGCTACTTCCTTCCTAATTTGGAAGAACTATCTATGATTGTAAGAGGGAATGAAAGACTCCTAATAAATCCATTATTTTCTTTGTTCAAATAGCTAGTACACACAGCAAGACAAGAGGTCTAGGGCTGAGGCAATTCTGTCTCCACACAGGCCACTAAAAACCCTTCAAATTCTCCATTGCATCACTTTTAAAAATCTCTTGGATCATGTGGTTACTTGCTTTTGAATCTAAAGGTGAATGACTTTTCAACTTATCATAGAATCATAGAATGGTTTGGGTTGGAAGTGGTCTTTAAGACCATCCAGTTCCAACCCCCCTGCCTTGGGAAGGGACACCTTCATTAGATCAGGTTGCTCAAAGTCCAACTTGGCCTTGATCACTTCCAGGAATGGGGCATCCACAGCTTCTCTGGGCAACTTGTTCCAGTGCCTTGCCACCCTCATAGGACAGATTTTCTTCCTAATATCTAATCTAAATCTCTTCTCTTTTATTTTAAAGTCATTCCCTCTTGTCCCATGCAAGGGCCATCCCAAAGCCCCAACTTCAACAGCAACCTCATCTAGAGTTCCCTACAGCTTGTTATCCCAACAATTTGAGAGCACCCTTCACTTGAACGTGTTTGGTTTTCTGGCATGTTCCCTCCTCCAGGGACACAAAGGCCTAGCTTTTTATGTGAATCCCCAGACAGTGGAAGCTGCCATACCAGAATTTGGCACTGACTTACAAAGATCATTTTACATGATAGACGAAGTATGCTATGGGGTGTGGGGAACTGAGGGTTAAGGTTTCTGTTCACAGGGTAACTTCTGGTTTTACCCAAGGACACACTGTTGGAAGGAAGGGTAGATGACTTGCCTCCTCTGAGACTGAGGATGGTGTTCAATATAATTTGCAGACTTTCTGGATGATTTAGAATCATAGAAGAGGTGAGTTCTGCTCTGTGAAGTACTTGTATGCAGCACTCAAGTTGATGGAGGCACTTAATGTGGGTTCCTATCTCTAATGGTGCAGAAGGATTGGAGTAAAACCACTCTTTCCCCATACACTAACTCCTGTGTTTTGTAGATCGCTCTTTGGAAACGACCCAGAACATGGCTATGCTTTATGCAGAAAACAGAATGAAGTGCTGGATGCTCTCCTGCATTTGGGTTCCACCAAGTCACGCTAACAATGGTGTTAGCAGGCTCCTGCATTGCTTTATGTACTCCTTGTCTTAACTCTTCACACCGTCTGCCTCAGCTCCTAATTTACATGCTCTGACTCCTTTGCCAAGGCTAGAGGCCTACTGCTTATTGTAATACCTATGTATTACAATAGGTAAAAATATCCACAGGTCTTGTGTATCTTTCTCAAATTAACTTAAACCCAAAAGTCTCATCACCTTCAGACACAGCACTAATCGACTTCAGTCCAAAATCCCTGCAGTAGTTAGATTCCTAATTTCCAGAAATGTAAATATGAGGCAGATACATAACTGCTACTGGGACCTGTATCACAGGGTCATTCAAAATCCCTGTTCCCCAGCTTTTAAACACATTACCAACACTATGATCCCATTATGAGATTCTTACTTTCTCACCCTCAGTCAGCTCTCCTGGGGATGGTGCAGCTGCATCTGCAAGAGAATTATGAGTCAATCATGAGTCATGACAAACCAAATGCTGTGCACAATTAATTGCCAACTTACAGTTTTAGAGATGCTGATCCTGTTAGGGTTGCAGTGACTTATGAGTAATTACAATTCCTGGGATATATCTCATATTTTCTGAATTGACACAGTCAGATCATGAAATCACCAAATCGTCATGATTGGAAGAGACCTTCAAGATCATCTGAGTCCAACAGTCAACCTAGCACCACCATAATCACCCCTAAACTAGATGCCCGAGTGCCCCATGCAGACATGTTGGCAATACTTCCAGAGATGGTAACTCCACCACCTCCCTGGGCAAGTTACTCCGATGCCTAACCACTCTTTCAGTGGAAAAAAATTTCTAATATCTAATATGAACCTCCTCTGGTACAGCTTAAAGCCATTTTCTCTCATCCTTTCACTTGATGGCACAGTCTTACTAGCACAGTCCATTCACAAATATGTACATATGTACATTCTCATAGAGGAAAATCAGATGCTACAAGCGAAACAAGAATCTGCAGTTTGTAGTACACGCTTGTAATTCCAATACCAGTAGTTGAACCCAGAATGGCTATTCTGGAGTTTCGTATGTTCTACTCTTTCTTACAAATGTCTCTTAGAGACTCGAGGTTCACCTATGCTGTAGACACTGTGAATACTTACTGTAACTGAGAATAACAGGTCAATGATATAGGACAGTGTTTATATAGAAATGCTCTTTTGGATGCCAGCATTATTTGCCACGTAGTTTTAGAGAAACATAGAATGGCTTGTTTTGGAAGGTACTTTAAAACATCACCTAGTTCCAACCCTCTCCCCACAGGTAGGGATGCTACTGACTAGATCAGGTTGCTCAAGACCCAATCCAGCCTGATCTTGAACACTTCCAGGGTTGGGCCATCCACAGCCTTCTGAGCAATCTGTTCCAGCGCCTCACCATCCTCACAGTAAAGAATTTCTTCCTAACATCTAATGTAAATGTCAATGTAAATGTCTTCTCTTTTACTTTAAAAATGATCCCCCTTGTCCTATCAATCTGCCTGTGTAAAAAGTCACTTTTTCTCTTCTTTACAAGCCCCCATTGGGTACTGAAGGCTGTGATAAGGTCTCCCCGGAGCCTTTTTCAGGCTAACCAGGCACAACTCTCTCAGCCTGTTATAAGTTTTTCAGGTGAGACAGCGCTGACCATAATTGAAAATCTTTTGCCTACTGTGGACCCAGTTGGACCTGACTTCACTCAAGACCCTCAGGTCTTAAGTTACCTCATGTGGCATTTGACATTTGGGGAGGGGGGGTGTCCCATCTCAAGTTCTGCTTATGTCTTTGCTTTGAAGCTCTGTAGACTTTCCTGTAACAATGATAACCTCTTCTTCAAATTGTTTTAGTAGAAGAAAATCTTCTCACACTACAGCTGACAAACACAATAGACTTCAAGACCAAAAGACAACAGAGGGCCCATTTTCCTCTTCTAAAATCTTTTTGTATTAGATATGGCATCAAAAATAGGAACCCCATCAGGTCCACTTGTCCATCTTTTATTCCAAAACATTTCACAGACTGATAGATCAAATGTGTTCCTGATGGCAAAAACAGCAATGTGCAAAAAGAGATGGCCAAGTATTAGAATTCTATGACAATGCATCCAGCATCTGCTGGATGCAGATATGATGCCATGCATTCCTTATTGCATATAGAAATAAGCATGGCCTACTGCTTCAGTACTTTGTTGGTGTTTGGTTCTTGAAGGTATTTGCCTCAGAAATCTGTTGCAAACAGTACCCTGGGGTCTTTTATATGATTATATGAACTATGAGAAAAGATGGTCATGTACTGCTATTTCCATTTTTCTCTTGTTTTTCCACAGAATTTTTCCGAATCAATTCTTCATGGGAAGATCAAGTCCAAGACTTATGTGGAGTCATGCCAGCAGAGAATTTGGCCCCAGGTTTCTTTTTGTGTATGATGAATTGACAGTCTTGTACCTGTAGCCAAAGGGAGCAGATGGAAGAAATTATCATGACAATTTCATTCTAGCTGTATGCTTCAAAAAACTGCAAAATATTGTAAGGACGTTTTTTCCTCCTATGATTTTATATATCACATTAAGGTATTAGGAAGCCAGAAGTGCCCATTTTAGCACAATTTCCCAGTACAACTTCCATAACAGCACGTGCATTAGCTGTTTTTTGCTCTTCTTCATCTCCAGTTTTGGAAAAAAAGAAGTATCTATTCTGACATTCTGTTTTTTTTGGTTTTTTTTAACTACAGTGAACTCCACTGATTACTCTGATTGTGGCTAACAGAGGACCCCTGGGATTCAATCAAGTCTCCTGCTGTGGATCTGGAGCTGTGGACTCAAGCCTAGTTTACAGACACAAGTCTGGAGCCTATTCCTTGTTGATCCAGCTGTAAATGGATATGGAATCATGGCTAGACAGGCTGCAAGATGCTGTCTACAATAACCACAATGCCCTTTCCAAACCAACACAACAGTCTTTTCAAGATACTTGTCTCAAAAACGTCATATTCACTAGGACATTTAGCTATTAGTCTGAACAAAATCTCTTACAAATGTTGCTAGGAAAGAGTCAGCTTAAGATGAAACTAAGGTATGATCAGGAAAAATATTTTCCTCATGTTTTTTAAGGATATGAAATTGGCCAGAAGAGTCGGAAGGATCCAACTGGCCCAGAATTCAGCCTTCCAAAGGTGTTACTGTAGTTTGTCACTTGATATGTGGCACATTTGGCCTCAGTGTAGCTATGTTCCTCTTGGCAAGGACTGTCCTTTTCCCAGAAGCATGGATCATAAGCAATTGCCAGTATCCAACAACTGGTAACAGGATCGGTGCTCCTGGAAATCACAGAATCTGAATACAAAGGCAGTGATAGACAAGGCCCTAGGAAACCCCAGCACCTCCCTTTTTTATTCACTTTTCTCTCATTCACTGACAAAAGCACCATCCAGTGGAGTGAAGCAACATTTTAGTCCTGTGCCCGTGACAGCAGCCAAACTTCAAAGGCGCCAGGAACAGATGGTAATATCCCCTAGTTAAGGGATGTTTGGTGAAACACTTTATAGAGCAGATTGTGGCACTGAATTCAGTAAGTCTAGTTTTCTCCTGAGAGGAAAAAAAAAAAAGGAAGAAAAGGAAGAAAACAACAACAATCCCCAGGAGAACAGTGGTTAGCATACTTGATGAGGGCAATAAGAACAGTACACTCACAGTAGTACTTCCTCCAAATGTTCTCATGGCAATCATCCAGCAAATAATCATTTGAGGACTTCCTGAGCCAGAGATACTGTCACTATGTATATTAAAAGTGTATTATGCAATTGTTTAATAGAATTGTGGTGTACACAATGGGTATTTGAAACATATATTGTACACCGTTATGTAGGTACCACTGCACGTAACACAACATGTTCACATTTTACTGTGGCTGAAGTTCTCTTTCATTAATTTGTCCAGTCACTCTTTGAATTATGTAAACTTTCAGCAACCATACCTTTCTGCAGGGAAACTTTTCATAGCTTGATTGAATATTGTACGAAAATTCACCTCTTTTGTTTGCTTTTATCTAGTCATCTGCTTGTTTCATTTGAAGGTCTCTTGCTTTTGTACTGGATGAAACAGTTTATAATAAAAATTTATAATTGTCTTTTCTAGCCACTCATTTTCACAGACCTTTCTACCCTCTCAGTTATCTCTCTGCCAGTCTATTCAATTTGCGTATTTATTATTTAGCAGTTCCATACCTTTGATTGTCCTTATCCCTCATCTCTGTATTTCTTCCAGTTTTGTTATCACCCTTGAGACAGAACCAGAACTGTACTGAGCAACTCCAAGAGGCACACTGTGCATATTATTTTCTGTTTTGTTTGCCATTGCTTTCCTAATAATTTTTAATACACTAGCTTCTTTTTGTTTGCAAACAGAAATTAATAGAAAAATACTAGAAAAAATAATAAGAAAATAGCCTAGATTATTCCTTAGCACCAATGGGGTATGAACTGATGCTGGCATACCAAATGCAAGAGCAGCAAAGATGCTAGAGGTGCAAAGAAGTTATACGTATGCTCATAATTCACGCCTCCTACTGACCCCTGAGGAATTGTCTTAAATGAGAGTTTTTATTAAAAATAATCTTTTAATTAACCTCATTATTTTCTTGAGGATTTGTTGCTCTCTGGAAGGGCTACAACATTTCCAAGGGGCCAGCATTTGCCAGCATTTGAGCAGTATTTCAAGACTCACTGGACCAGAAGGAGATTTAGATTAAGACTCTACTGTTCTCAGAGAGGACAGTCTCCTAAGGAGCTTTAATTACCTGGCTTCTGAGGCTACTGCTCCCTGACACTGTTAGATACCATCCCAGAAGGAGGTCCCTCTAGCAATTCCAAGTTTTTTGTTTGGGAGGAAATGCTTCCAAATTTTATAATTACAATGATCAAGAATGATTTAATTTTGATTCAGCAAAAGTTTTGAATACTAAAGTAATTCTTTTAGTTCAGTGTTTTCCATACAGATTTGGTTGGAATCAACACAAACACAAGGAACTGTTTGGAGAACTGCACTGTGAGGAGGCTTCTTCTCAGAATTTTCATGGCTTTGACAAGTAATTAGGGTTTGAAATTTGAGTCATGACAGGCAGAATTTTAATCAGGAAAACAAGAAAATGAATATGTAAATAAAAGAGACAGATTAGCATGAACTGAATGATAGCAAAACCAGAAGTGTCATGGTTGTGCTATCAGAGATTTAGAGAGACTTTTATGGCACACATAAGAAAACAGGGGGAAAGAGACATTCGAAAAAAATGTGTCTTTTAAGAATGACCAAAAAAGAAAAAAGACGCTAAAGGAGAGAGGACTAATTAAAAACTAGGTATGGGTCATCCATAACATTTTCAGGTTCAGCTTGATTTAGTGAAGCCATTCAGAGACGCTGATGCTGAATGGACACTTCCAGTTCTTGGGCCTTATCTATGGAACAGATCTGTTGTGGAGAAAATGGAAAAAAATTAGAAGTTTTTAAAGTACGTTCACTTGTTCACATATCATTCTACATTTAGACTCAACAAACTAACCTATCACAGCTCCACCAGAATCATGTGACACTCACAATGTCAGGCATCCCTTTCTGAGGAAATGTGGAACATTTTAATTCACTGGAGAATCCCATGAAGCTGTCTGAAGACAAATCTAAATCCCTTATCTGTGAATGAAGCAGATAAGCTAATTTCAAATCAAGACGAGTTTGTTATCTCAGTAACAGCTCTCTGGACTTCGCAAGAATGAGGGGGAAAAGAAAGGAAACTAATTCCACTGGATGAAATAATCATTGGTGGAGTTTCTGGCCATACAGGGGTTGTGAATGGCCCTCCTTCCTTACTGCACTGTAGTCTATACTTCCTGACCCCACATACTCTATTTAGCAGGAGAGCAAAGGTCCCTTCTCATCACATTTTAATTTATCTAATTGATTCTTTTACCATTGTGTTTTGAGAGCAGTGAGAAAGGGTGATTTCTTAGACTTTCATTCAGGCATTTAACAAAGAGGTTTTCAGCTGTATGTCTTTGGCTTAACTTATTTAGCCTGTTTAACATCTTTTAGCTTATTTAGGTAATTTTAGCTTATGCCATTTTCTTATGATGATTCTTGGCAATGTCAGTTGATGATTCTGGGACTTTTGGTAGGCGCAGCACGGCAAGTGGCAGAGACAGTCTCCGTGTCACAAGAATTTCTGAGTAAGTACCAGACAGAACATGATCCAGTAGGTAAAACACCCATCACCCACATGAGAATAGGAACCTAACACATTTTCTTTTCAAGAAATTTTTCTTGATGGATCATACCTCATCCCTCTCCTCTCCTCCCTCTCTCTTCTCTGTGAAGTACAGGGGTCTTTTCTGCAAATAACCTCAAACATTCACAGCTAGAGCTGCAAAAACAGTTTTCCTCAAGCTAGAAGTTTTTAATCTTTATTTTTGGAACATATTAATTTCTTTAGATGGATATCAGTATGGACTGTTATCAGATAGTGGGACTAGAAAATAATTAGCTTTCATACAAAACCTTCAATGGAAAAACCCAGGCCAGGAATATTCAGAATTAGAATTTTTTCCAATTTGTTTCCCCTGGGCCAGAAGTCACAGAATGGCTCTTAAAAGTAGAAATGACATTCTGCATGGTACAGAGAATTGTGTCAATGTACATTACACTTCCTGGTTTCTGCCAGCTATAAACCCCTCAGCCAAGCCTTTCTGCCAGGAAGCCTTTCTATTGGCATACACATGGAAAGAGCAAGATGAAATGCTATTTTAGGAGAGAATGGAACTTAAAGTATAAAAAGCTTCAGAAAGTGACCTTTGCTGTGAGACTGCTTTGTCCTTTCATGGTGAGTGCTGCCAGAACTAGCAGCATCATGGGGTTGCTTGGCTCTTAGGAAAGACAGACAGAAAATGTTGCCTGTTTCTTCTATTGTTCCCACATAATCTGCAAAACTTGCCCCTCACCCTGACCATACTGCTGGAGTCTCAGCCTGCTGGACAGTCACTGCAGTGGCAACTTCTCTGCAAGAAAATGTTCCACATCACAAGATGATTCAGGTTGGACCGTTTCAAATATATAATTGGTTGTATACAAAGCTATCAGGTCTTTCTTTGCTGGGCCTCTTTTGAAACGTGGAGTAGCACCATTATCTGAATTGCAGTTTTGCGTGAGCTGTGCTTTGCTGCATCTAATTCATACAAGAGCAGATACAAATTCCCAAACTGCTGTCCAGTGTGAAGAAATTTTAAAACCTTGTGGAAAGCCTCTGTAGTTGCACAGAAGAGCACTACTGCTACAAAACCATTGAGCCTGTCTCCATAACTAAGGAAATACCCAGATGTCAACATCCCATCTGTGCTTCTCTCGAAGCTCTAGAGAAAAGGACAGCACAGGTAGCAGTGCTGACCATTGTTCTGCTAAAGGGAATTCCTGTGAGTGAGTATAGGGAACAACTCAGAGGTAATATAAGGAAAGAGGTAGAAAAGAAGGCAAGTTTCTTCTTTGCTACAGTGAGGAAAAGACGACCTTACAGTCTTACAGAGAGGTATGTTTCTTTCCAAGAATGGAGCAAAAGGAAAAGAAATCTCTGCAGAACATCTTTCCCCTAGATTTGGTTTGCCCAGCGTATTTAAATAGCAGTTTTACAACCTGTTCTAGCTAGTATGACTGAGCTCTGTGGTCTTTTGATATTAATAACCGGAGTACTATCAAAAGTAAAATTTATGGTACCTATAGTTGACTGAAGGAGGTTTACAGAGTTTACCATGAGAAGTGGGTATTAGATAATCCGATTTGAATCTCCAGTATTTCACAGACCATTTCACAGATGCATTACACAGCTCCCCTTTTATTGTGCTATCTTGTGTTTGGCTAAACACATTTCCCAGCAATTTAGCTACACTTGAATCCAAAAACCAGAAAGCTGGAGAATCCACCACTGTTTTATTAGCTTAATCCAGATGTTAATCAGCTTCACTGTTAAAAATTTGTGCCCAATGTCCCATTTGAATCTGTATGACTTTAGTTTCCAGAAAATGGTGGGGGTTTTTTGGTTGGTTGGTTTTCGGTTTTGTTTTTTCTTTCTCCTGAAGTTTTCCCTATTTAATTCAACTTAATTTAATTCACTTACTATTATTTTATCTTCAAAAACCTACTTATATTGATGTCATATCATGTGTCAAGTCTTCTTTTTTTTTTTTTTAAGTGAACTTATATCTCACCCTGAAGTATTACTGCACTTAAATCTCTNAACCTACTTATATTGATGTCATATAATGTGTCAAGTCTTCTTTTTTTTTTTTTTGAGTGAACTTATATCTCACCCTGAAGTTATTCCTGCACTTAAATCTCTGCTGTAAAGGGTGTGGGGAGTTTTTGAGTTTTATTTGTTTGATTGGTTTTTTGCATATATCCAATTTCTATAAATTAGTTTTAAAACAGAAAAGCTCATGTGACTTGTTAATCTTACCTCATAATGAAAGTTCACCTCTGTTCTGAAGGAAAATGAACTTGTCTCCCCAAGTGTGAGTATTGAAAGTCACATTTTTACCTGAACATCACAGTATGAGTTTGTGGCGAGATGTTTGCATATTGTGACCTTTAAATCATTTTCAGAACAATGTTCTTGCAGTAAAAGTTCACCATTCTGTAAGCTTGGCCTGAATTTCGTGTTCTTAGTTTTTACTGTGGTAAAGTACAATTTTGAGGTTGGCAGGTGCATAGCCACAGCTTCACTATAATTTACCATACTGTCTGAAAATTGCATCAGCTCCTTGAATTTACTTGCACATCATTAATTCAAATGTTGAAAAATATCATGATTACTACAACACTATGTAAAATCCTGCTACAGATGTTCATGCTTAGTTATGACCCTGTGTGGACAATTCATGACTGGCATCTGTTTAAAAAATCTCTTCCCACACTATTTTCTTACTGTTCCTTTACTGTTTGTGTACAATACTGATATTAATCAGAATGCACTGATATAATGCCAGATTACTTGACAAAGCCTAAATAGATTACATTTTGTACTTTTCTCAAACATACACTATCTTAAAAATACAATTAAAAACAAAACCGAAACCAGACTCAACTTTAAAAGTTGTATTTCCTATGAAAAAGAAACTTCATTGGCACTTATTCTGTATCTGATATCCAACTCTTTAATAGCTATAACTCATGTCTAGTCTTCAAAACTGAAGATTTATACATGTGTGACTTACATCAGGATAACCAGTACATATGGCTTTGAGCCATCGTCCCTGTCTTTGGGATCTTGCTGCAGCATTGACAGTCTTCCTGCCTCTTGGAACAGCTATGGCGATCTAAGATGTACTAAGAGGGAATTTCAACCCGCTCCTCAGATCTCTGGGTACAAATTATACAGGACTGTAGACTTAACAAAATTTTTCTTTTGCAGATGTTCAATATCCCCCTGAGTTGCTAGAGAACTGAAAAATACTTTTAATTTCCTCTTATGATGGAAAAAAACATGGTATATTTTTCAATGAATTAACAGAAATATTTATTAAGCCTCTATTTTTTTTTCCTTCATAATAAGTTTATCATCTCCATTTAATAGCAGACCTGGGAAGAATACATTTTCTAAAAATCTTCAGCTTCTCTTTTTTTCTATGTGATGCTAACATTTTTCTACACTTCATGATCATATATGCCTCCTTACCTATTTTTTGTTACATGTAATTTAATATTCACAAGGTCTGCCCTGGCTTAATCCCTGGGCCAAGACTGGCTCTAAGCTAAAGTTGTCCCTTCTGATAGATTGGAACTGTCCTTTTTAGCCATCTAACAAAATCTTCTTTTAAATCAACTATTTTTTTTTTCCCTAAACTATTTTGCTCACATTTTTTTCCTGTTTGAAAGTTAACTCCTATACACATGACATGCATCCTTATGTGTAGCATATATGTTTATAATTACAGTTTAGGGTAATTTTTTTTTTCCACAGTGACTGCAATTAGTCTTGGTTACTGGTTCCCTGAGGATCTACTCTGTGATTAATTCTTCTTTATCATAATCTGGCACTTAATAGGGCAGTATCCCTTATGTAAATAAATTACTATCTCAAATTCTTAGGAAGTTTAATAATGTCTTAGCACTGGCAGTCTAAACCCTCCCTTGGTATTCTATGCTTTTAATGCAATAGGATGATGTATTTGTTATAAACTGTTAAAAGATCAAATATTTTGTTGATTTGCCTGACTAGGACATGTCTGAAAGACCATTACTTTAAGTACAATCACTTTATTATGTGGGAGTAAAGAAGCAGATAGGACCAACAAGGCTAGACACGGGTTAAAGAGCAATTCTCATGGATTACATTAATACACAAAGTAGTGCTGGCTGCCTTGCCTGTCAACAAGCTACCAAGAAATTAAGGATGCTATATACAAGCTCAAGTCTGATACCAGTGGAAATAGGCCAAACACAGCTGCAATTTGTCATGTCATTGCAAACATCTGTTACCTTTGTAACAAGAGATCCAGGTCATGGGGAAACTAGGAGGACTAAACACAGTGAAATAAGTTATTAGCCTTCGGGGATCCCACTGCAGTCAGGAGTGGTGACTTACTTTTGTATTACTGTTTCTTTTTCTTTTTCTTCCACAAGAAAGACAGATCTTCCAGACATTGCCTGAGTAACTAAAGGCATTGTGATTTCCTTGACAGTAAGGCTTGAGTCGTAGAAGAGACTGTCAACAAAAAAAGGGCTTGTAGGTCCAAATTCAGCTTTGAGTGGTATTTGTGCAACTGTGTGGAAATTGGCATGGTTGACTTTGTTCTTACTGATTTCAGTGTGGCTGTTAAGGCTTTAAATCCGAGCTGGATTTTGCAATTAGCCATTCCTCACACTAGACAGTGAAAAAGTATATGTAGACACATACTCATTTTATTCATACTGTTTTGAAAACAATCAAATCAGTAGTGCCTATTTAAATTAGAAAAAAGGGCAGACTGTAACATCTAGATTCTCTGCATCTAAAAATCTTTTGTAATACAGACAGTTTCAGGGGAGCACAATGATTTAAACTTCCAACTCGTGTTTGTTATATAAAACAGAGCATTTGCATTTTTCATCACCACTAATCAAGTCCAAAATCTGCATCTGTGTACTCCTAACACTGCAGAATGACAATTAGTTTTACCCTCAAAGCATTGATCCAAAGCTACTGGTCCTCCTCATTTCAGGATAAAAAAAAGAGATAACTCTTGGTCTGGTGACAGTGCCACAGAGAAGCAGAGGAATGAATATACAGTTTCCAGACTTTTACATGTTTCTAAACATGCCTTATAATTCTTTATTGAGAAAAAGCAGCTGAGTGAGAATTACCTGGACCTTAGTCAACTTTTACTAATTACTTGGAATAAGACTGTCTTCACTAAAGCTGTTGTGTGAAGAATCATTTATAATAAGAAAATAATACCATGGGAACCATTTTCTTTACTACAAAGAATCGTACAACAGTTGCAATATAAAGAGGAACATTTAGAAGTGGCGAGAATTTTTTATGTAAAATATTCTGTTGAAAAGAGGATAAGTCATAATTATCCTTATGTCAATATAGGGGGAGCTAAACAAAATGCCTCAGTGGTTTGAGGATATTCAAATTACATTTTATGCTTCCTACTCTGCTTTCAATAATTTAAATGCCCAGCTCTATATAGGATGCACAGGTCTAGGAAGTAGAGAGTGGAGGACAGAAATGTCTAGGTTGCACATTTTTCCCTTCCAAACACTATCCAACAGATTGTATGGCACAGACCACTATGAGACTGTTCACAAAACACAAAAAAGGATGTTGAATGCTAATAATTCAGTAAGCCTACAAGTTGCCATCTATTTAGAACACAAAACTAACTTCATAATTATACATACAAAGTCCTCATGGAGGACTTGTCCTTACTTTTCTCAACATTTAATATGCCAAGAACCCTCAGCACTTTTCCCATGTTTCCCATACAGTTATCCATGAATCACTCTACTTTCTAAGGTAGACCTGCAGACTCAACAACTCATTTTCTCCTCTAGGACATTACTTGTGGTCCTTGGGCAGTGAGGAATCCTACTTTTCTGCAAGTTACTCTGTACTATTCATGTTTATTACCTATTCTCAAATTATAAAAAACATTACACAGCACTCCATCACTGCAGTCCAAACACTTTGATTTTCCTATACGGAACAGAGTTAGAGAAAATCTGCAGCATCTGGGGTGGCACAGTTCAAAGGGGAAAATTATGCCCCGCTTCTTTAAGGAGATTGTCTTCTCTGAGTGCTATACCACAGTAACTCCTTCAAAAAGCTCCATGAGCATCTGCCTCTTCCTGGAAAAATTCTGTATCTGAAGGTGACCATCTCCAATGTACAAATAATCTTCACTAATATTCCTGTACCAGAATATGCAACCAGTAGCATTTCTCAGCGTAACTACTAAGTCTGCAGTGACCAAACTAACTTCTCTTTTTCTGTATGCCAATAGCCACTTCTAAAACAATAACCAAGATCTGGACAAGGTCTGAGTGTCTCCTGAATAACACAAGCCATTGATCCCACCTGGGAGAAGTTCAGCCTGTGGATTACAACATTTATTCTTCTAGCAAGAATGGACAAAGAATTATGAAGAAACAGATGTGCCTCAGCCAAATGGTGACACCAGGGACTTGCAGGTTCACAAAAACCTTCTATAAAAAATACAGGGAAGAGTTCTTTTGCCTAGAAATTTTGATGCTCAAGTACAAGTGTGTGGCATGCCCTCAGAAATATGTGCATCAGGTATATGTAGCTGCAATGCCAAAATGGTAAAATGACTGTAAATCAGTATGAATGCTTGAGGTGATGTTGCATGACAGGACCAAGAAATCCAATGTTTGAGGAAAATGTTTCATGTGAAGTAGCAGTCCCAGGGCATCTGATAAGTAACCAACGAACTGCCCCCAGATCCCTGAAAGAGAAGAAGGATAAAGGCAATTGTAATTAGAAGATATAAGCTAATGACTAAGCCGTGTGCTAATGACCCACTAATGAATCCCTTCTGAGCTCCCTGAAAGCTGGTTTCAGGTTCTGTACTTGGAACCAATTTGATGTAGTTGGAAGTCTGGGTCCTGACTCCTCCAAAATTAAACTGCTTAAACCTCCAGCTTTAATAGAATGGCTTTGAAAACAGCTGGGTCCCCAAGGACGTTCCAACAGGCTGTTAACCATGGATTCTTCAGGGCCAAATTACACATGTTCTTGGTTGCCAAGATGAAAGGCAGAATAGCTGTATGCACACAGTCCAAAGACAGCATACTTGTCTAGAAAATGTTATTCCTGTATCTAAAAAAATCTTGCAATGCCAGTCTGAGAAAGGAGAGATTAAATAGCTTCGTAGGCACAGATACGCGATTTACTGAGGATCAAGCCATGCTTCAGTCCTGCACAGTGATAACTCCTTCTCCTCTATCCTGCAAAAAATGAATTCTTTTCAATCTCTGATAGTCGGAATCTGATCATAATAAAGTCCCTACATATGAACTCCCTTTGTACCTGTATTTGCCAAGCATTTCAAAGAGAACAGGAATAAATTATTGAGCAGGATATAACAAAAGATTTGACATGACATGAATTGGACTCCTTTCTCCCTGACTTTCTGTAAAGGAAAAGAAGAGTGGGCTAGGAAAGCATATAAACAAGGAGCCAACAAATCTTATTTACTGGCAGTTCTTAACATGCAATTTCATAAACCAGGGCATCTTGACTTTCCTGTGTCAGGAACACTCTATGCCTCTGCCCTTCCCTTTGTGGGTGCCCTCTACACCACTGCAGTACAAAGAAGATAAAGCAATTGTGCTTCTCTTACTCTTTAAAGAATGGTGGCTTAAAAAGAACAAATCAAAACAACACCGCCACACAAACACACATTTGATATTGAAAAACAAAACAGAAAAGCCTCCATGACTGGGTAGAAGAAGTGACAAAGTTGCTATTTCACAGCTTCAACAAAATGCTAGGAAAGCATGCAAAAATAGCTCCAGTCCAAGAAAGAAATTCCTGTCAACAGGTTAGAGCCACCCTTTCCACTAAGGGAACTCTCAAGTGTGAAATACACCTTTCAGAAAATTTAGACACCTTTGATAACACTTATATGTGAGAAATGTGTGGCATTAAGCCAGAAATAGAAAATAAAAATTTTGCTGTCCAGATAACTATGCCAGAAGTAAATCTTCCAACTCTTGCTTGAAATGACATGCAAAACATACTTATGACCACTATACAGAAGATACTTCCCTGCTTGATTAAAGTGATAAAATATTACTCAGAACACAATGTGTGAATAAGTTGGTGAGTGACCCCAAGGTGTGACTCCCTTACATCATGAAACAGAGTCCCTGGTAAGGTCAACAGGACCTGTCATTGTTTGCTTGCAGCCCAGAAAGTCAACCATATCCCGGGCCTCACCAAAACAGCGGTGGCCAGCAGGTCAAGGGAGGGGATTCCACCCCTCTACTCCACTCTCATGGGACCCCACCTGGAGTGCTGCATCCAGCTCTGGGATTCCCAACATAAAGGTAATGAGATACTGGCACGGGTTGCCCAGAGAACTTGTGGATGCCCCATCCCTGGAAGTGTTCAAGGCCAAGACTGGATGGGGTTTTGAGCAACCTGGTCTAGTGGAAGGTGTCTCTGTCCTTGGCAGGGGGGTTGGAACTAGATGATCTGTAAGGTCCCTTCCAACACAAACTGTTCTGTGATTCTATGAACATCAGCACGAAGGCCAGAACACAGGATCAATGTTATCAGTTGTTATAAAGTAGGAAGGAAAAGATGCTGACGTTCAGACACAGGTATGAGTTGCTTGTATTTGGCAGCCACAGCTGTTGGCAAGGAACGGAGCAGCTGATCTGACATATTTCCCTGCCAGGAGAGGATTGCTTCCCTCATCTACAGCTTTGCTTCCATCTAGTTTTAACTTTCTTAATAAGCAAGGCTCTCCCTACTTCTACTGAATGTTTCATAGTCTAAAACTGAGATCACTGCTTTTTTTTTCATTTTTGCAAATTTATTCCATTTTTGATATTTACTGCTTCATTAAGCATAGCGACTATACCTACTTTTTTGACAGTAAGCAATTTTCTGTTATTCATGGTTTCTTGGCTATAAGGAGAGAGATATTATTTTAAAGTAGGTCTGAATTCAATGATTTAGACTGAGAGGGAATCAACCTGTGAAACAGTAATAACTAGAATCAGCAATACTGACCTCTGCCAAGGTGCTCACTGTTCCATACCACAAAGGCATATATAACAACTCACATAGACTAGGAGACGGTTCAGGACACATCCAAGGATGTTGGCTCTGCATGGGGTGACAACATCCAGAAAGACACTGATCCTACTCTAAAGTTTTTAGATGCTAAAAGCAATAAACACTATCCATTCACTGTAAATGGAAATCACCTAAACTAACAAAATGGGCTGCAGCTAAGTTTTACCCCAGAAATTTAAAAGAACATCAAAGAAACACTGTTTTGAAATTTAGTAGTGTTCCAGTAACTAAAGCTGTGGAGAGAACAGGGGCTAATAATAGTCCAGTATGAGGTTCAGGGCATATTCTAACTCCTGTCCTGCACACTTTCATTCATGTATATATTTGACTGGTTTTACTATACTTTGAATGTTAATTTTATTAAAAAGCTGATTTATTTATGTCTAATTAAGTGTAAATATATGAAAGGGGAGATTTAGTTTCAGCATACCTATTTAATTTATCTGCTGTCATGGGACAAAGGTAGCTATGTAAAATGAGAGGGGCCTGGGGAAAGGAACCTATTTCTAATGGCCATTTTTGTCACACATAAACCAGAATACATATCATAATGCAAACCAAACTTCTGTGTAGCTAGTTTTTGATTTCTATGATTTGCAAAATTAAATTTGTCTGTAATTCATAAAGCTTAATGAGTTTCTGAACATACTCATTTCATATACTTGAACAGTGCAAAGAGGGATGTTTACAAGTTTTGATTAAATTGGCATCAAATTTTTGTATACTTATCTGAAAAGCAGGCTTTAACAGACTGATTACAGTAGCTTAAACTCCTTTGCCTTGCTATTCGTGGTAACACTTCAGCACTCATTGGCACCTGGGCATTTGTATCAGTGAGCACATTGATTACCCTGCACTTTGCCTTCCTTTGAGGGCAGATCTGTTTTGAGACTGCTGAATCTTTCCATGACTGTATCACTGTGCAATTTGGCTTGAACATCAAGAGCAAGCAGGAAGAATAAATGGGGAGTTCGATAAGCAGTACAAGGTACAACAAAGCAGAAAAATCTCTCTTGACTATATACTTGCACATGGATTCCCTCATCAAACGATGTGCTTCTAAAGAATGTGTTTTAAAAACTACACGTTCTCAGTTTCCTCCAGCAGTCTTCATTTATTCCTGTGTATCTTTCAAGTACCACTCATTTCTGTTTTAAAAACCCAAATGCTCTCCTTGACTCAACCTGTTAATTTTATAACAAATAACCAATAGCAGCAAGGTTACAAGGTACTTTGCATTTAGATTATGCTTTCTTTGTAGGGATATCACAACACTGGAAGTATGAATTTCAGAGTCCCATGTCTCACAGAAGTTCTTAGTATGGCCTGTGCTCTTACAACATGATAAAACCAAATGCACTTCTATGTACAAGATAGATAGACATACAGATAGATATTAAATGAACAAAATTCATATCATTCCTCATAGAAAAGTGCTAATGTAATTTTAAAGTAATATTTGAAAATATTACTTCAGCTCTACTCATCAGTACTATCTTGGTTTGTAAGCAGGACAAATCATCTTCTTCAATGATGACTACCTTTCTGAATCTTAACCTGTATCTGTTTTTTAAAACATGTTGTTTCTGAGACAATTAAGAACTGGATATTAAAAATTAGCACAGAAATCTAGAACATTAAAATGAACTATTTCACAAACACAAATGAAAGAGAGCAGAAAATTAGAGAATCTATTTAAATATCTACTTAGAGATGTCAGCCTAAGGACACATGAACTTGTTACATTTCAATAATTGTATTTGTCATCTCTTTTTAATTGTCCTGGGAATACAAAACATGATGTGACTGCACCTGGCTGGATAGCAATCATGGACAGACTGGTGATAAAATTTTCCAAACATGACCTTCCTTCTCCAACAGCCAGATTTACAGAAGTGCAGCCCAAGGAAACAACTATTTTTAAAAATTTCTTTTCCATCAGAGTGTTTCTCTTTTCTGAGCAAACCAGGCAGAAAAAAAAGAACACCAGTGGCAGCTTTTTAAGACGGATTTGATTTGTTAGCTGTCACTAATTTACTTCCTGTGTATGTTTCTATGCCCTCAAACAAGCAGATTACAACATTCTGGGCTAAAAAAATTGGATAATACTACACATTCCAGTACAGTAATAGACTCATTAAATATCAAATTGATTTGCTAATTAATTAACCCCTTCAAAATCTTTCTAGTGTACTGTTAGTTTTCTGTGGCTTTTTGATGTTCTTTGTTCTTCAGAAGAGGAAAATAAGAACCATGGAGTTAAAGTATGCTTCCAGGCACAGTCTCCAATGAAACCCCCAGGTGTTACCAGAGCGTCTAAGGTAGAATTCAACTTATTCGAAAAGAGAGGGAGTTTTCAGCAAAGCATTTGGTTGGAAACCTTAACTCCATGAATAATTTTCTCATGCAGCCCTTAACTGCTTCAGTCTGCTGGTCAGACTGGCCCATGCCAAACCCTGCTGTCTCAGTGGGGCTTTGCAGAAGTGGTGATGAAGGGCCCAAACAACTCTTCTGCCTGGGATTTAAAGGTTATCAGTTTCCTGTTTCTTTTAATTAGTTATTGTGTGTATATGTGCAGGGAGTGTGGCTGGAGAAAAATGTGATTGATTTTGATTCATTATTCCTTTGGATTTTTATTTCAATTAATGTCAGAAGCACTTTGAATTTTAGGAAGACATTCTTTCAAGATCCATTTAAAGCAAAAGAAATAAACTAAAATTATTTCAATGAACCTATAAAGTGAACAAGACACTTTGTAACAACATCAAAATAGTTAAGAAGCAGGACGAAACCAAGGTTATGTGTAATTTTTACATGTTTCACTACTGACACAGACACAAGGCTGAGTCCTAAAGAAAGCTTCTGGAAAGCTGTCCCAGCATGGCCATAGCAGAGATGAAAAAGACACTGAAGCAGATGCAGGGAAAGTAAGTCTTCACTGACAAAAATAGTCTGTAATTCCAGACTTTAAACCATGGAGCTGGAGGTCATCTCACCCATGTTAAAGATGGCTGTTTGGTCAAAGGCAATGAGGACAGAGTTATTCAGTTCACTGTGATTTTTCTAGGACTATACCCATCATTAACTATTTTGACAAATGAGAGAGAAGTGTATTATGACAAGACTGAGGGTGAAGCAGAATGGCTACAACAGCAAACAGCATAATCATTCATCTTACTGACAGGAAAAAGGAGCTGTGGTACTTGTCAGGCAATAAATGGAGTCAGTAGTGTTTTTTAATACGGCATAAACCGCTGTGTGCAATGAGAAAGGCAAGATCCCACAGAGAGTAAGGAGGTAGGACAAATAAAGGGGGACCAATAGCAGGTGATCAAGGAGATGAAAGTCAGTGGGACTTCTCTGCAGCCATGCAGAAGTAACCCAAGGAGAGAATTGATACCCAAAGGAAGAAAGGGCAAGGAGCAGCATGCTGACAGCTACAAGGGCTGCTAGAGGCAACAAAAAGGCTAAGTGGGCAAAGCCAAACTGCATCCCTGTATCTGCACTCTCAAGTGACAGTGGATGGAGAGCAAGGACACAAGTACAGCCTAGAGACAGCACTTGTGAAAGGCAGTGGCAGGAAAGTTTAGGTTTGGACAGCCATCACACGAGCACAGCAGAACAGGAGGCTGAGAAGGCTCACAGGGTGTAGAATCCCAGAAGATAATGGGAAGTATATGTCTCAAAAAATGATAGCTGGATAGCCATGGAGCCAACCAAAGATTGTTTGCACTAACAGACAAGGATTGTAGCACTTTGTGAGAAAGAACAAGATGTGGCTGGAGACAGGGACCATGCAGAGGGAGGGCAGTGCATTTCCAGGACAAACACCCTTGCTGTAGTTCCTGGAGATAAGCACAACACAGTATCACACAGCACAGGAAAGAGGGCAAAACGTAGGCATGGACTATAGGAGGAGATCAAGACCACCCAAGTCCCTCGAAGCCCTCTGACCTATTTCCAAAAAGATCTGAAAGAACAGACTGAGCACGATAATTTATTTGCATAGAAAGCGAGAAACCTGTCCGTGACAAGATACCCCCTCCAAGCCTGAGCAGCGCCTCTTTTTTTTCTCTCCTTTTTTTTTTTTTTCTTTTATTTTCCTCTCTGTGACCCGTCTCCCTCTCTTTACTTCATCTTTTCTCTCTTTCACCCTACCCCTTTATTCAAAACCCACCGCCGGGCGCTTACACAGTAGGTCAGGGACGAACAAACCAATTTTTGCGCCAAGCGCGCCACAGACTAATAAAACTTTCTGATTGATTGCAGACCCTCTGACTTCTGTCGCTCCTTTCGAGCACGACCAATCGTGGGTGCTGCCTTCCCCTTGCAGGTGGGACACCACACGGGGCCAAACCACACCGACGGCTCCAACCCAGCCACAGCAGCCTCATGCCGCACCCCCGCGCAGCCGCGATGCAAACGCCCCCACAGCGCGCGGTGCCGCCATTACCGGGGCCCCTCCCCCGAGCACGGCCGGGGCGCATGCGCCGTGCGGGCTGCGCGGCGGAGGCGCGGGACCGGCGCGCTCAGGGAGCCGCCGGGCCGGGCATCGCCGCCCTGCGCGGTAGCCACGCCGCCGCTCCCGCCTCCTCCGCTTCTTCCTCCTCCTCCTCGTCGCCGCCGCCGCAGCAACAGCAGCTGACGCTGCTCGTGATGCAGCCGGGCGGCGGCGAGGAGGAGGTGGCCGGGGCGGGGGGGGTGGTGCTGCAGCCGAGCGCCGACCCGCAGCTGCCGCCCTCCGCTAGCGGCGGCCTTATGGTGTTCTACGAGCTGGGGGCCGCCGGCGAGGTGGAGGTGGCGGAGGAGGAGGCCGAGGCGGCGGGCGGCGAGAGTACGGCCAGCCTGGAGGAGCTGGAGGAGGAGGAGGTGGCGGCGGCGGGGACTGCGAGCGGCGAAGCGGCGGCGGGCGGCGAGTGCAAGAGCTGCACGTACGAGGGCTGCAGCGAGACCACCACGCAGGTGGTGAAGCAGCGCAAGCCCTGGATGTGCAAGCGGCACCGCAACAAGATCTACAAGGACAAGTACAAACGCAAGAAGAGCGACCAGGCCCTGGGGGGCGGCGGGGCGGCGGCCGCGGGGGGCGGCCCGCGGGCCGAGGTGAGGCGGGGCCTCGGCCGGGCCATCCTCGGGGGGCAGCTTGGGTACCGCGTGGTCCGTGGGAGTAGGGGCTTCCCTGGGAAACCGGGTTCTGTCAAACGGAATGGGATCTTTCCAGAGGAAAGGGAGAAGTCTAGGGCCGCCCTACAGCTCGCTCTTCCTCCTCTTTGCCAGAGCAAACCCCGTTTGTTTCTAGCTCTGACATAAATTGTAGAAGCTTACAGCTATACCAGAAGATTTCAGGAAAAAAAGTATCCCTAGGAGATGCTGTCCTGTGCAGCGTGGCTTTTTTTTCCACGGTAGGAAAGTATAGATCTAAGAGAGATGTCAGACTTGTTGCTCAGCTGGTGCTGAAATGTGGCATCTTAAAGTCACAAAGGCCGTTGTGTGTCAGGTATATAAAAATCAGTTGTGTAGGTTCTTCAGGATGCTTTTTGGTTATTACTTTTATATTAAATGGCAGGTAAATATTTAGACCACTGCTAGTTCATACTTAACTTGCATAATCTTATGTGTATTGTTTAGATGGGGAAATACTATCAGTGGGAAAACTGATGGTAGCGTTCAACTTTTTAAATATTTTTTTTTCCTGCAGTTTGTGACTCAGCTAGGACCACACGCTTCTCTGATGGTCACTTGTACAGAATTAGTGTTTCAGATCTTCTATTTAGATGAGATAGAGAAAGAAAAATAGTTTTACGCTTGAAGGTGCTGACTGGTTTGTGCTCAAAGGGGCAGGTATAAAATTGTGGCTGCCAGAAGAAACAAAAAAATCTTACTTGGCTCTCCTGCTAAAAGCTACCCTTGTATGTCAGCATAGCTGTCTCTGGAGTCATGTGATTGGGAACTGACCATCAACAATCTTCTGCTGCTTCTGTTTTTCTTCATGTAAATATAATAGTAACCATACTGGGTGTCACACTAAGGAATTTTAAAGCAGGTGCTTTAAAAAAAGGGAAGCGTGATGCTGCTAGGGAATATTCTTTCATCTTCTCTTTCAGTTCAAAGGACTTGCTGACATTTTCTGACATATTCTGTAACTATAAGTGATACGTGTTCCATGCAGTATTTTGGATTTTTGTTGAACCCTTGTAAGCTCTGAGCATCTGTTACATTCTAGTAGTTTCTTCAGGTCTTCTACCTGGTGTGAATACTCTTCTGGTTTTTGAATCTTGTTGTTGTCAACCTAATTTGCCGGGTAGTGTTTACATTAGAACAATTAATTCCTCTTCAGTTTGTGATACTTGGCTTGCCTGTAAGTTTTTTCCTTCTCGCATTGAAAAGGCGTAGCCTGCTTGTTTCCAAGGAAAAAGTTATGCACTTTTATCATCCTTGCTGTTTTGTGAGCCTTTTCTAACTCTAGTAGCTACTTCTCTTTTCAATAAGGGAAGAGAAGCTGCGCACATGATTCAAGATGAGAATGAATTCTAGATTTATATACCAGCATGACTTTCCCTTTTCTCTCTTCCTTCCCTGATAGTTCATCCTGCTTGATTCATGATGTATCTACACAATACTTGTGCTAGTTCAGAAAAGGGGACAGTATGGGAGAAGGGTAAAAATGCTGCATTTCATGTAGTGATGGGTTAAAACTTCTTGATCTGTAACATGAAATAGTGATTGGAAGAGGGTGGGTTTTCTTGTCCCTGTTTCTGCGAGTGCAGGTTGCTTTGAATGTAAGGAAATTAAGGCCTGAACTTGCAGAAGAAAGCAGGATAGTTAGTGCTAAACCTACTGAAAACGGCCTTAATAGAGACCACTGCAAAAATATATAGTAAAAGTTCCTAGTAGAAATTTCATTTTTCACTTCTGTGGACAGGATAGAAGTGAAAGATTCTGGGATACTTCTTTGTTGTTCTTGCTTTTGAAACCTTTCAGGTAAATGGAAGTGTCAGTAAGTTTTGAACGTAATACACATAGGATTCAACATCGGTTGAAATTTTCCAACCCATTCCTATTTTTTTCAGAGCAGATTGTAGAGACATGTTGTATTCATATGCCTTAATTCAGATGACTGGTGATTGTAAAAGGAACAGAATAAACTTGCAAAAACCCCCCCAAAAAAACCCCCAAAAAACAAACAAACAAAAAAAAACCCCAAACCTGTGGCTTTGGCACATTCATAATAGTGTTCTAAAGTATGTTTCATTTTGGTACTACAAGGATTGTTGTCATTCCTGCCCAATTAGAAGTGGTAAATGTCATTCATTGTCACGAGCTGGAGACTGACCTGTTGTGAATGACTTCATTTTTAAGAAATGCAATAAAATAAATTGAAGCCATTAACTAGCCCTAGTAACCTGTTTAGTTTTGCAGTGTAGGAGACTAACTCAGCTGCACTGCTTCATTCTTACTGATGAAATAGAGAAATGCGGTGGAAAGAAGAGGCCAGATCTTGAATAGATAGATTTCCATTCCTGTGCTGTTACTTTCCTTTGCAGATTAAGGAGGCAAATTTTCTTTACTCGTGGGATTTTCTGTGTATCACTGTATCAGAGTTTATAGTCTGACTTGCCATTTTTTTTTTGTTTGTTTTGTTTTCTGTCATGTGCAGGATAGTGTTGAAGGTTCAGTGTCTGTTACAAAGCAGAGAACAGGATCTGTTGGAGATCGCCCAGCAAGACCTACTCTTTTAGAGCAAGTATTGAATAAAAAGAGGCTGGTAAGTCTTGTTTTCGAGAGGTTTTGAGCTCAAATAAATAAAGGCAGTGTAACAATGTTTACCTGTCGCCATTGTGACAAAAGAAAATCAGTTTTATAAGCATACACTGCATGTGCATATTTTCAAATTTGAAACATGCTTCAGAGATGTGTGCTTCAGCCTCTGTGAAGAATACTAAGATGACTGAATGTAATGATCACTGCCACATTAACTGAAGTTTTGGTAGTAACAGATGTGGGGGTTTCTTTAGGATAAATAATGCCTATAGTATAACTGAGATGGTTTTAGCTTGTTAAATCAAAACTTTAGGTAGAACAGTGAATGGACTTCAGGTCTGATGTAAGCTTTACTGTGGTGTGTTTTAGAAGTTGTAGATGTATCATATCACACTTAAAGTTGTGTGTATGTGTGTTGATAAAGCAAACTCTAAGCAAACAGTGTGATTTATAATATTTGCAGACTGCATGAATGGCATGTGTCATATGCTTTTTAAACACTGGTTTCTCCTTTAAAAAGTTAAGCCTGGTGCAGGGAAATTAGTACCTACCGTTTGTTCAGCTTCTTCATTACAATTTTTTTGTTGCATGTTATTGCAATCCCTATTCTTCAAAAGTTATTGGGACTTTTTGTCTTCTTTGTTAGCTGTGCAAAGGAATTTAACAATCCTCATTAAAGTGCTGTAGTGCTTGTTCAGAAATTTGGAAAGCCTTGAAAGAAACATCACATCAGTCTTAAGTATACAACTACCTAGATGTATTTCTTGATAATTCTTTCTCAATGATAGCACTTTTTAAATGATTATGACTAAAACGCAGAGGAGTATTCATAGCTTTTCAGCTTTTATGAGGAAAACAAGTAATGAACTATGGAGAAGTTTTCATATTATCTCGTTCTTCATGCCCCCCTTACTGGCTTGCTGTCCCCTTTCCTGGCTGTTTCTATTGATGTGGCTTTTAATAAAATTTGAAAGGTATTTTATTAATGAAACATTATTTTTTATAGAAGTACAGCAACTAGAAGCTCTTTTAATAGATGTTGAGAGCTTTTGCACAAATTATGTCAAGGCTCTTTAAGAACTCCGCCTTTCTTTCAGTATTCTTGAAATTCAGATTCTCCTTGATCTGGTTCTTGCTTCTCTCTTCCTCCTGTGACTTGCAGTTGCAGTACCTCTTTGGTAATATCACCGAAGTGACCACAGATAATGAGCAAGCATCTAGGGAATTCATTCAGCTGAAAAATAACCCTTTTCCTTTATTAGTTTTTGAAAGGATCAGTTCCCAACCTGATTTGCCATTTGACCTCACAATCACTTGTGCTGCCACCCTGCAGGAATGAGAGTGAACAACCAGAGTTGAATTACAGACTGCAGCTATTCAGGCCAGGAGCCAGATGCAAATACTTTTAGATATTTTTGTCTTTTGGTTGAAAGCAGAGGAGTTTTTTAACTCATTCCCTGTGAATGGACTGCTGTTTTCAAATGTTGGGAAATTCTGGACACTCAGTGAAAATCAAAGAGTGTCTTGAGTTGGAAGGGACCCATAAGGATCATTGAGTCCAACTCCCTGCTCCTCACAGGACTGCCTAAAACTAAAATATGTGCTACGGGCGTAGTCCTGATGCTTGAACTCTGACAGGCGCATGAGCTTTGCTGCAGAATTACAATATTTTATTTATTTATTAAAGCATTTGTGAGCTATCTGCAGTGGGAAATGTAGAAATCAGCTCAATTAAAACACAATAGTAGAACTGAAGCACAATTGAAAGAAGTTTTGGTTCTAGTTTGTCAATAGGTTGCTAAATTTGTTATACTTACAGGGGTTTTGCAATACTGTATATGCTTTACATTCTGGACGTGCTTTCAGGATGTATATTAATGCTGTTTGTGGTTACCTGCTGATGTCCTGAAACAATTCCTAGATGTCTTTTGTGAGTGTGTTTTGTAATTCTGCAGCATTTAATTGAACTCTCATTTGTATGGGTGTACTGGTTTTGGCTGGAATACAGTTAATTTTCTTCTCACTAGCTTGTATGGGTGCTTTGGGTTTGTGATAAAAAGAGTGTTGATAAAGCAGTGCTGTTTTAGTTATTGCTGGGCAGTGCTTCATCCCACAGTAAGGAGGGAGGGAGGAAGAGGCTGATGCTTACTTGTCTGCTGGGGTTAATTGAACAACAGCAGTGGGTAATGTGCAAATTTGTGTAATGGAAAAATACTACTATGGGAACTATTTAACATATGTGAGTTTTGTAAAGTAAAATTCACTTTCTCTCTCTTTCAGTCCCTACTCAGAAGCCCAGAAGTAGTGCAGTTTCTACAGAAACAACAGCAACTGTTAAGTCAACAAGCTTTGGAACAAAGGCAGCAACAGTTTCAAGGAGCATCTGGGTAATGAGGAAAGATCAATGATCTGCAGATGAGTCTGGTGCTGAAGGAGTCCTAGGATCTGTATTTTGTATAAATACAAAGAATCACAATGTTTAAACAAAAATGGAAGTTGCTGTTGTTATGTATTTGTTTCTTGTTTGCACTTTTGAGGTTTTGAGCTGCTTGGGTGTCTGCAAGTCATAGGATGGCTTGGGTTGTGTTACAGAAACTTCCCAGTGTGACCATTCATGAGACTCTGAGAGTCGCTCTCCCAGTGCCAGAGACTAATTTCTGGGACCAAAGCTCCTTCACTGTGGGTAGCTCCAGTGATCTGACAGGTGCCTCACTTGACTCCCTGCACACCCAGCATCTCACAATAGGATAAGTCCATGAGTCATGTGGTGGTTTCTTATGGCCCATTGTCTGTTATCAGGGGTGGGTCATTAGCAGGTGATAACAGCTAATGGCCCACAGCTGGTGGTAATAGAATACTTAAATACATCTATATTGTAACCTAGGACACCCTTCCACTCCCAGTCCAAGTCTACCTGAGTTAATTCAGTTTTGGCAGCCTTACCTACCTGTTCATTGTTTCGATGTTCTGCAGTGGCACAGCTTTTGGGCATGAGAACACCTACCTGATGCACCTTTCCAGTCATGTTTTTGGCCTGTGCACTGATGTCCTGCCCCAGTGCCCGTGCAGTCCAGCCCAGATGGGTTTATCCCTGTGTTGCCAATTGGTCCTCCATTGCTGCAGCCCCCTCCATAGGACATTAGCCACCATCCAGGAGTCGGTGTAGAGGACAGGCCACTCTTCTCGCTCAGCAATCCCTAGGGCTAGTTGGGTGGCTTTCACTTCTGCAAATTGGCTTGACTTGCCTTCTCCTTCAGCAGCCTCAATGACTCGTCCACCTCTGATGGTTTCCTGCCACATGGCAGGATCCATCAGTAAATAGGGCATAGCCTCTTACACCTTCTGGAAACTCATTGTGTGGGGGTGCTTCTTGTGCATACGTCTCCTCTGGCAGTCCTCCAAAATCTCTGCCTTCTGGCCAGTCCATGATCTTTTCCAGAATTCCCAACTGAGCTCATGTTATCAATGCTACCCTCTTATTCCATGTAGCCCTGGCTGCATGATCTGTCGAGGGGATGTTTCCTTTGAACATCCAGGGTAGCACAGGCAATCATGGAGCTACGAGGAGATGTTCTTCTGTCCCAACAACTTCTGAGGCAGCCTGAACCCCTTCATAGGCTGCTGTGCAGAAAACCACGCTGCCAAAGGCCAATGTCCACAAAGGAGACAGAGGAGTCCTACAGAAATCAACTTTGTTGGAATAAAGGGAGAGTCCATTGGGGCATACCCCTGTAGGGTGGGCTCTTGAGTTTTTGGAGAATGCAGCCTCCTTTTATCCTGAACTCCTGACCACATGTTGCCCTCCCCCTTTCCCCATTGGCTGAAGTACTAGGAAGGTACAGCCTTCCCAATCTGCCTACTACAACTATCCCCTCCAATATATACCCCCACAGCCATTCTTCTAGAATCTTTCAGGATATCTAGTTGTTTGTGAAGACATACACACCCATTTCTCTTATCACTGCTGATACCTCTTTTTTGGCTGGAGTGTAGTGGGTCTCTGATCCTTGATAATCCCAGCACCAAAACCCTAATGGCTGACGTCAGGTTTCTCCTGATGTTCTTTGCCGGAGGCTCCAGGTGACACCACACTTCCCAGCTGCAGTGTAGAGTGTATTTTGCACCACTGGTCCTGTCCAAACAGGTCTAAGAGCTACTGCAGGAGCTCATTTCTATTTGGTTTGCTCAACAGCCTGTTTCTCAAGGCCCCACTCAAAATATATCTTCTTCTGGGTCGATCGATAGAGGGTGGGGCTTACAAGCTCCAAATAACCTGGAATATGCATTCTCCAGAGCCCCACAAGGCCTAGGAAAGCTTGTGTTTCCCTCTGAGCTGGTGGAGACATAGTTGCTATTTTGTCAGCCACACCCATGATGGTGTTCTACTATTTTACTCTCAAGAACTGAATCTCCTGTGCAGGTCCCTTGACCTTGCTTGTCTTTATGGCAAACCTAGATTTCAGAAGAATCTGAATCTTCTTTTTCCCTTCTCAATCACGTCTTCTGCTTTATTGCCCCACACAGTGAGGCCCTCTGCATGGCATCCTGTCCTTCAGGTGTGTCAACTGCACCACTCAGCTTGGTGGTGTATGCAAATCTGGAGAAGTGTTTTCCAATTTTTCTTAAACCTTCCTTTTAATATTTAATTTGTTAATAAAAATTTGTTTATGGTAGCAGTGTATAGCTGTATACCTTTTCCTACCAAAGTCGTAATTAAATTAACATTTTTCTAGATAAACATTTACAGTTAGGTCAGTCTTTGATGACAATCACTGATGGAAGTCAGTTGCTTTCTGTGGACATTGTGAAACAAAGTTCTGAGCCAGTCCAGTGGCATTACCTAGCAGCAATTGCTCAGGGATATGAGAAATTTATGTCCAGTAGAATCTTGCACTAAAGGCAAAGACAACATGCCATCAAGAAGTCAATCCAGTGGTTCAGAAAAGTAGAAGTAGGTGATCTGTTCATTACCTGCAAGTTGAGTAGGTTTGAAATGCTTCATTGTGCATAGCATGTAAAAGAATTTGCATTTAAAAGTTCTAAAGTGATAAATGGCAAAAAGCTTTAAAAAGTATTAGGTGAAAAGTATGAAACTGGAAGTTGGACCTTGTTATATGGAGTTACTTGAAATTACTAACTTCTTATATGTGACATATAACTTAATTACAGATTAGAATACCACTAATTTTTAAGTGACTAAATTAAATTTTAAAGCTTTTAACTCATAATAGTAAATAATTCAAAAACTTGTATTTTTCTTCTCAAAAAGTTAAAGTCCTTTTAAGACAACAGATCTCTAATAGCTGCAGTGCTAGACTTTACAGGTTTTCAGCCAATTAAAATGAACTTGCAATTGATTGTGATAAGAATCCAAACAATATATTATGTAACTGTTAATTCCCATGTTTTGTTTATAATAAAAGTTTTGTATCAAGCCACATTTCTGAATAGAGGTTATCCAAATGGGTTAGATGCTTATTATCAAGTACTCCTTTTATATTGCAGCAGTTTGATGCACTAAATAATATCTCTTCAGGAGTGTTTGTCAGTCTTACAGATTTTTACAAGCTGTGCTTTTTGTACGTACAAAACTTGTTATGTAGGGATTTATTGTATTTAGCATTGGACAAGTTGTTCTTTGAAAAAGAACTTGAAAAGCTTTGTATAAACAGTTCTGGACCAATACATGAGTAAAATCTTTGGTTTTTTCTTCAAATAAAAAGTCAGTTGTTTCTTGTTTTGTTAAATTTGTATGGGTTTTTATTCCTGTGCTAAATCAGCCGGTTCTGACTAGATAGCATTTTGTGTTCCAAGGTCTTGTTATATAAAGTTATTTTGGCTTTAAGTAAAATCAGGTTACTTTTCAGTGTGTAAGAATACATGTGAAAACATAATTGGCAAAAATTGTAGAATATTATATTTGATTTTGTTTTAAATGGTCAGTTTATGAAAAGTGAACAGCTCATTTGGGTGGACAGATCTGATTAACCTTTTGAAAAACTCAAACCCTCAGGGTAGAAAATTGGCACAGGGAGTGTTCGTTAAGACAGTCCTGAACAAGTTGTTTATGTCAAAACAAATGGAAATTGCTGAAGCTGTGCACAGAGATGTTCAGTAGAGTTCAGCTCACCTATCCTGTATTCTTGGTGGTCTGTGATAGCAGCACCATCAGGCTGGTGTAGACACTGGGAGATGTGCTGGTAGCAGCGCTCTCCTGTTCGGGCAGCAGATCGGATGGCATTACCAAGCCAGCAGTGTCTGTGTGGCTCCAAGGGCCGTTACGTTGTCTACTCCCTTCTGTTACTGCAGAACAAAATCTGAATTTTAGGAAGATGAAAACCTTACACTTCTGTAAGAGTACATTCTTACTCTATCTCTCATGGTCCTTGAGCAGTTCGAGAACCATACAGCTGCAAGTCTTTCCACTAATGTCAGCCTGGTCTAGAGGGAGGGCTTCTGTAGCAGGGCAGCATCACTGCTCATTGACTGCCTGTCAGATCAGACCTGTCCCCGTCAAAAGAAAACTGAATCATACTCTTAAATCATCAAATCTACCACAGGACAGTGAGGGATTCATTTACACTACATCAAGATTTTATGCTGTATTAATTTTCAGTACATTTTCTTGTGTCGAGCATCCCATTACTCACTTAGTGCAATTACTGATTCCTCTTGCCTAAAACTGATGTGGATGAATTAAGGCTTTCTAAATGCTCCAGTTCCCAAAGTCACTTGTGGTCAGACTGGGATCTACAGCTTTCCAGGGCCAATCTCTTTCAAACAGAAGAATGGGAGACAACAAGGGAAGGAGCTCTTAAAACAGAAATATCTTTATTAATAATAAAACACAAGATGTGAATAATCCCTTTTACAATAGAATAATTCCAGCCAAAGGAAGTGGAGTGCGTTAAAAAGTGTATTGTTCAGACTAAATGTGTTGTCTTCAGAATGCCTCAAATCAAATGCAGCAGGAGGAATGCTTGTGAAAATGTCCCCTTGGTTAGCAGTTGTTAACATCCTTCTTGGTATGACACGGCATGGAATAGAGTACTCTGGGGCTGGTTGGAGGACTCAGAGCTGCCCAGATCTCTCGCACTCCTGAAGCTACTTCTGAGATTTTTCGTTCTCGAGAGGCAAGAGCCCAAGTATTGTTCTTTATACAGCGACCTACGCTGGTTTACAGAATATCACAAACCTTGAGTAATACTTGGATAGTGCCGATGTTTTGCTTTGCTTCTGATGGAAAACAGAGGGCAGAATTATTCATAGACGTAAGTGACTCTGTTAAATCTATGGATGACTCACAGTGCTTTTCTCACCAGACTGATAGCTCATAGTTAACACAACCCCATAGTTAACACACCTTGCTCAAATCCACCATTTTAGCCCCTTGCATAGAGCTTTGCAACTTTATGGCTTCATTGATCCACACAAAAAGGCCTGTTTCTTTGCTTTCTTGTCTCACTTCTCAACCCCATTTATATCACAGAGGTGATATGAAATGAAGGTTGAAATTGCTAACACTGACTTATCTGCAGAAAGCAGGCTGTGGTACATTTAGCTTGTACTATAAAAGTATTATAAATAATTAAAAACTCCAATTGCTTGAGTAAGTGAAGAAATTTTATCTGAATGTGCATTATCTCTGCTCATCATTCTGTTTGTTCCCTTGCTCTCTTGTTTGCAAAACTTCTCATGAACATAACTGTGAATTAGTAAGACAACACACACTTCAGCATCAAATAAACCACTTTGAAATATCATGTGCTCGCTCACTACTGTGAAAGTGCAAGGGATCAGATTTTACCAAGTTTTTTCTAGCTTCTCTTTGCTGATGAGGTCTGTATTTAAAATTATTAACTGGTTGGTCTATTTCACCCTATGCTATTCATATGCAATATTATTTGAATACTATCACAGAATATAAAATAGCAGCATCCATGGATAATAAAAACACTATGACTGGAGATCTAAAATGTGTTCACAATTAGCTGCAAATGTTCACATTGACTGTAATGGAAGAGTAGCTGACTCTGGAGGACATAGTGGTTATGCCCACCTTGTGTAAGAGACATGGCCTGCAAATTAGATTTGTTATCTGCACAGGCACCAAGTTTGCAAGCATGACCCAGGTGCAAGTGGAGGTGTCCTCTTGCTAGGATTCTCATGTGCCTCACCTCCCTGGCAGGGAAGTGTGGCATCAGTATGGCAATGTAATGTAAGGCACGCCTGGGCAAGGTGTCTGGAAAGCCCTGGGGTGAACACGTAACAGAATTCTGGCTGTTCCTGCCTGTTCTGGAGCTTGCTGTGGGTAGATGATGGGTACAAACCAAAGGCTGTGTTCTGTGCTGGTCCCCAATATGCAGAAGCATCTATCTGCACTAGAGACACAAAGTGATTTCTCTCAGCTGAACAAAGACTAAATACTGACTCAGGCTTTCTGTATCTTGCGCAAAGGTACTCCTGGAGCTGCCATGAGGAACAAGCCCTGTTTCAGCGGCTGCAGTGAAGCTTCCAGGTTGAGAAGTTTTTTATTCACAGATCTAAAGTCTCATAGAATCTCTCTCCCTGCTGCAAGATGGGACCAACTGTCTCAAGCTCTTTTTTCATGGTAACTTGACCTCTTGGTTGGTCTTTGTGAAGCACGCTTGTCCATCCTTATGAAGTGTTAAAAATGTGACTTCATGGTCAGGACTCCTCAGCAAGGTTCCTGCTGACTCTCTTTTCCTTTAGGTACTGCAATTTCCCACCTTATCTTGAAATGAGCTGATTTATCGCCATTCCCAGGTAGATGCTCTCTCTATATATAGTCCATGTCTTTCAGTTGTGCAGTTTCTGTTCAGACTGCATCTTTCTTTGAGGAGCACACACCGGATGTGCTTATAGTGTCCTTGAACAGTTGCCCCAAAGCTGAGCTCCTCATTAGTCTTGCAGCAAAGCAGAGGGTAATCTTTCAAGTGTCTTCTTCAGATCCGACCAGAGCTTACTCTCTGGATCACATGGGACACCATTTGCCCCAATAGATCAAATGGCCTAATCAGGAAGCTGGCACACTCTCCCAGGCTGGGTGTATAGGAAGAACCCGAGCAAGGACTGTAGTATTTCAAGCTGCTCATAAAACAGGTCTTAATGATTAGTTCAGATATGAATGTAAAAAGCTCTCATGAACACAGTGGCTGCCCGAGCATGTACTGCCTCGATACCTCCAGCAATGAGCACTGAGCTTATCTGGTTGTAGGCTTCATCCTCCTCAGTCTCTTCATCATCTCAGTGCATTTCTGACTACTGGAACACCCGTGAGCTGTAAATCCTGTACAAAAATTTTCTCAGCCCCTTCAGTGGGGTCTCCACTCACTCAGAAGGGCTTGGGTTCAGATGTTCAAATAACAGCCTGTTCTCCAGGTTTCTCCAGAGCAAGGAAGTCTTGCCTTTGGCTTGGCAAGCACCTGGGCCATCATCATCATCAAATACTTTGGGTTGGAAGTGACCTTTAAAGATCATCAAGTCCCAACCCCCTGCCGTGGGCAGGGACACTGTCCTCTAGACCAGGTTACTCAAAGACCCATCCAACCTTGAACACTTCCGGGGATGGGGCATCCACAACTTCTCTGGGACAGCTTTTCCTGTGCCAGTGTCTCCCCACCCTCACAGTAAAGAATTTCTGCCGAGTATCTTAACTAAAACTACCCTCTTTCAGTTAAAGCCATTACCCCCTTGTCCTATAACTACATGGCCTTCCGGTGATATTAATCTACATTTTGGGCAGCACTTCTCAACATTGAAAAATGGTATTTAATAACTCTACCTTATGACTCAATCTTTATTTGTTGTGCTTGATTTTGGCTGTACTAAGTTAGGTTATGGGGAGCCAGGGGAAGAGGCAAATAGTGCAGAGGATGTAATGTTTCTTTCTGTTGCTGAGCACCATGTAGTGCTAAAGTATTCCTAAAAGTTACAGTTGCACCAGAGCAGTCTTGATCCAAGAAAATTAGTCTTGTACTTGAGACCCCTTCAAAGTTCCAAAGTTTGATCAGGCTTCTTTATGAATTGTTTCCATCCAGTCAAGAAGCGGACAGTCTCTGCCTGAGCTGCCTCTGTAAATCCAGCTGTTTGTGCAACTCCTTAGTCACCGGTGAGATTGATTTGTAGAGCTGATAGACAAAGGTGGGTGTTGTAAGCCAAGAAGAACAAGGACAGATTAGATAAGGTTACAGTCACAAATGCCTTGTTTTCTGCATTTTAAGAGGGGTGTGGTGAAGATGATGTTTACAGCGAGAGATGTTTGGAGTGTTGATTTTATGCTGAGGAAACATTAATGTGAAATAGCTAAAGAGAAACATGTTTCATCCTGAAACTGCTGCTAACAGAGAGCTTCTTCCTGTGGCAACCAGTTATCACTGAATCTCCACAGAGACCCAGAGGATAATGTATACTGGAAGGGATCTCAGTGTGGAATCAAGTCTGACACCCTGCTCAAGACAGGGACTGCTTGGAGAAGGCTGCTCAGGGCGGTGAAAGTCTTAACACAGTACCTGCTGGAGACATGGAAGGGATTTCCTCAACTCCAGCTGATGTTACTTCAGGCCACAGTTCCCCGTTATGTTTCTGATACATTATCCATCAGACTGAGCTCAGCAAAGCTTTCTGATGAGGAGCAAAGATGTTGGTGGCGTAGCTGCTGATGGGGAGGGAAAGCACGTGCTGCACCTTGGAATGCTACAGCCACTGCTGTGCCGTACCTGGGCAGATTTTCCAGGGCAAGGTGATGGGACTGAGCCACCCAAGCAGCAGTGCCACGGAATGGCTCCAGGCACTCAGGGTTCAAGATCTGCTCATGTCACCTCTGGGTGCAAACGGCACATTAATACTGGTGCTGCTGAAGAGCTGGCAGCAACTAAAGTCATCTTCTCTTGACTGTTTAATAGGAAAACAAGTGGTCTACGTACCATGCTGAACGTGCTTTATGCCTCTGCCTCATTAGACTCCCACCGCTGCCTGCTGATGCACGGTACTCCTCCACAGAAACTTTTAAGAGGCTATGAACTGTTGATGACTCAAGAAAAACATTTTAAAAATCTGCCTTCAACTAAGTAGTCTCCCTGTAAGTGGTTTTAAATCTCTCAGGAAGACTATCTCCAAAGCTTGAGTATTAATGAGTAGTACATTTAAAGACCTTAAATTGACTACTGCTTTTAAAGGTTCATGAAGAACTTTCAGCAGAAATTAATCTCCTTCCAAAGTGGGGAGACATTAGAAATACAAAGTTATATTGCTGTAAATTGTAAGAAACCTAAATTTTTACCCGGTTTCAATTCACATATACTAGAGAAGCCTGTAAAGGAAACTTTGTTCAAAAAGAAAGGGAAATAAATGGTTTATTAGCCTTACTTTTTATCTCTGCATCTGGGCAGGGGTCATCTTATTTACTTGTTTGCCTTATCCACTGTTACCACTTCTCCCATGTACTGTGGGCTTTGGGGGGGAGCTGTCAGCTTCTGTGTGCTTGCATAGCACCTTAAACAGTGGGCTAAGCCCCCAGAAACCACCAAAATAGGAAACAACTGACACAGTGGTATCAGCCTTCCCAAAAGCTAAAAACTGAGATGGCTATTGCCAGAATTGCCCAGAATTGAGTGCTTTGATCCAATTTTCAGCAAATAGTTAAATTTGTTGAAATTCATCTCATCATAATACAGATGTTTTAAATGTGTCAGAGGAATCATGCCCCAGAAATGCCTCTTTTCCTACTAGTAAGACAGTATTAAGGTGACTACCTTAAATGCGATACATGTATGGACTGCATGGAAGCCAAATCCTATTTATAAAGTGATTGCTGTAAAGGTAGACATAAAGGAAAGGAAAAACTGCTCTGAATTGACCACTTTCCATTTAAACAAAACAAACACGCACTGATAAAGCATCGTTACTAGGCTGGGAAAGTCACAACATCTTCATTAGGGTTCCCCTCTTCTATTTTTGGATACATCCAGTGTAGCAGTCTGCCTTTGAGCTGGTGACCCTGAGTTCCCCTTGCACTCAGTGGGAAGACACAAGCATGCTCAGAGTGCCGTGTATGTCACCTACTTGAAATACCTCATGATGAAACAAATAATGCCCCAGAAGAAGCTGCTTCTCTTCGCTGGCCATTCAATTTTGCTCTGCTGCATGGACAGAAAACCGAGTTCTGGAGCTGCCCAAGAGCAGATGCACCTTAGAACATCTTCTTTTGCTCTCTGTGAGGAAGATGACAATGCTGGGAATGTCTAAAAGGAACTCCTAGGCTTCTCTGTATTTTAAAAGGGAAAGAGATTTCAGCCTAAAAGGCAAGGAAGAATCTAGGATAAGGGACAGAGCTAGATCCTGGACAGGAGAGGTGATTTCTTCTGTCGTTAGCTGCTAAGAAAAAAAATGAATGAGCAAAATCAAAAGGTGCTCATCCTGGAGCAAAGGTGCAACTGGAGAAGAGGGGCAATAAACATGCTAAAAAATATGTTACCAGTACCTGATCACTGATGACAGAGGGAGCTGAGGAAAACACATTTTTCCAAACTGATGTCTCTAAAGTCTGCTAAATAGTAAATGGCACACCTGGAATTTCTCTATGTTGTTATTATTATTGGATTTCATTGCTGCAAGAGACTGTAAACTTTTTCCTATCTCACAGTGACACCGCTGATGTCAAATGGTGACAGAATAGGGTTCATTGCACTTACAAATTTCCTATGCAACTTGCTATTACTGCTCAAACTTAACAATAATTTATCCTTCTGTGCCCTGCTAATTCTATAGGCAGCTGAAGATGCATTCAAATGAAGTTAACACTGTTAGTTTACTCACTGTCTTTCCAGTGAATGTTATTTCCTTTTGCGTATGTGATACAGCTGAAGATTTCAGGTGTCCTCTTCTAATTATGCAGCAAAATATGTAGCACCAGATATTGTGTGAGAAGAAAATAAATATTCTGAAAACCATTTTTTTTCCTCATGTTACTTCTACTGCGTTCTATGGAGGAATGAGATTGGAGAAGTTATCACTTTTTCTAACCCTTAAATAAAAACAATTTTCAGTGGACTGTTATGCCTGGAAAGAAATAATACTTGACTCTTTCAGCAAAAGGAAAGACCATCAAAATGTAGTAAGAGTTTCACCTGTTTCCTCAGAAAAGGTTTCCAAGTGAACAGCATTTTGCAAGGATGGGATCAGGGTATGGACAATTGGTTTCCCTGCTTACAGAAGGAACTGTAACCTTGAAGAACAAAATTCTGCACATAGATTCACTTTTCACTTGTTTGTGGCTTGCAGTGCCTCACCATCCTCTGCAGGCAAGGCAAAAGCTCAGCAAATGATGAAGCCTGTATCTGAGATGAAAAACCATCCATGGGGATGTATGGAGTGACTGACAGGGAAGCCCTCTCAGTCAGACCCAAGCAATGCAGTCAGATCCCAAGGACTGGCCCCGTACAGGGGATGGACATGGCTGACTCTCATCTCCTTCTCATTGCATCCTTTGAGTGTGGGGTTTTCTGTTCCCAAGATGAATGATAAACTAATTATTTGCTTCTTCAGTGCACACCTAATTTCCCTTTTCTGAATCACAGTTCAAGTCCCTTTTTGGTGTACCCTTGATATCAGCACAGAGGTCTAAATACAGACAGTCCTAACTTTAAAACAAGCTACATCAATACTGTAGAATGGATAGGATTCAGTTTACACGCTGGATACATGTGCAAGTATGTATGTACTTTGCAAAAAAGCACTGGAAGTTAATTAGTTTTTTTCACTCACAGGCATATATTTAAATTATTATTTTTTTCTTAGGAGTTTGTTGCTTTTCAGTGCAGCAGTACCGTACCCTACTGTGTTAACAGTATCAAACTACTCAGATTGTCCAGAATGCTCTGATAAGGCTCCTGTGCTGAACACATCCCGAGGGCTCTCTCCTCCTGCCAAATCCCAGGAGAGATGGGTGTGCCTCAGCTCCTCAGAGGATTTGTTGTCCCATCGTGCTTTGCAGTAGGGAGACAGACTGGAATTGCAGTTTAGTCCTTCAGTTCACTAGATAAAAGTCATCTCTATGCATAAGTCCTGTGCACCACCTAAGGTCCTCTTCTGGACTTGAAATCGGGATGTAAGATGAAAATAAATGGCACAGATATCTGACTTTGGTTGCCTGCAGAGGGGTGAATTTCACCTACTAGGAACACCTACAGCCAGGTTTCTGAACCCACGTGAAAGTGCTGGGAATTTGCACCATTTACTGGCTTGGCTGGGGAATGAAGATGCTCACAGGAAATGTTTGACACTTTTGCAGGAATTTGGCTTATTTTGTACTAGAGAACAGATATGCTACACCCAAATTTCTAAACTTATTGTACTGGCATCAGAGTAACTAGAAACCACAAAACGAAAAAAAAAGAGAGTAGACTATGTATAGATATATTTACATCTACATACATCTACATATAGAAGCTTCTGTTCATGGGAATTCTATAAGCCACTGCCTGCAATAGCATCCATCCTAAGGGAATTCTAGAGATGATTCTTAAGAGACTGAGGAGATGGGGTTGTGAGGTGAGCCCATCTGTGTCAGCACCTTATCCAGCCATTGCAATGGTCCATGCAGGTGGATCTCAATCCAGCAGGGCGTGCTTGTAACGTCTTGGCGATGATACTCTGCTCCCCAGCCCTATAAAAGGACCAAAAAGTGAGGCGTTTTTTTTTTTAAAAAACACCCAAAACATTAAATCACAACTCCAGTCCTGATAGTCTAACACAACTACAGATAGTCCACCACCCGAGTTCCCAAGATTTAATGCTTTATCCTAGGGATAATTTTCTCTAGAAACTTTGTTCCTTTTTAAGGTCGTTGTTATCATAATTACCAGGGACTCTATGCTATTAAATTAAAAATCTCAGTCACACTTCCAGGTGCTGAGAACAACTGGCATGGAAAGGCCTGTTTCCAAGCTTGGCTGCCTGCAAACAGCCCATGGGGAATGGTCCCTGTTGTTTGCACCCCAGAGACATGCCCAGAGAAGTCTGGCAGACTGCTGTCTGGCACAGACAAAAAGCAGGCCAGCCTCTTTCATTAACAGGAATTGGGAATGTTCCTGGGCACTGCTTCATGTATTGGTAGAGATTCATCCTGTGAGTCTGGGACCTTAGAATTTCTAGATATTTATCTAAACCTCTGGAAACTTCCAGCAGTTCCTATGTACCACACTTAGCCTACATATAAATATTTTCCATAGGTTTTCTATCCTTAAACATGTCCTCTTTCCCAACGGGAGTTCCCGGCTGCCTGCTGTGGGAAGTCCTGCAGTAATTTCTCCAGCTCTTTTGGGGAAGATAAGGGATATGGAGCATCTGAGAGAAGATGGGGATGGGGTGCTGACAGGGAGAAAAGAAAACCTGAAGTCCCCATGCCTCAAGGGGCAGGTTTAAGTTAGGAAAAGGCTGTTCTCCCAGAGGATGGTTGGGCACTGGAAAAGGCTCCCCAGGGAAGTGGCCACAGCCCCAGCCTGACAGAGTTGAAGAAGCATTCAGACAGTGCTTGTGGGCACACGGTGTGACTCTTGGGGATGGTGCTGTGCAGGGCCAGGAGCTGGAGTGGATGATCCTGATGAATCCCTTCCAACTCAGCTTATTCTATGATTCAAGCAGGCACAGTGTCTAAGCAGTGCTAAGCAGGCAGCCTGACGTCACAGCAACACAAGGCATGCGAGTCACAGCCCGCAGCCTTGCAGCTCAGCACCTGTCTCACTGGCAGAACTGAACTCAGATTTCCATAGGGCAATGTGCAAAACATGGTCCCACTACAGAATGAGGATCTTCATTTGTGGGATGCTGATCAGACACTGAGTCATACCTGTCATTATGATAGTCAAGCAGGTTGGTATTCTTGTCATGAAAAAAGGACATGGAAGAAGACTGATGGCTGCCAAAGTCACCAAGATTTTAGAGTACTGAGCAGTTCAGACAACTGAGGCTGCTAGAGCCCACTTCTTTAGATGATAGCTGGAAAACTAGGATCAACACTAAAACAAGACATCATCATAAGCGGTCTGGATAAAATCCATGCTAATTAATGAAGAAAAGGAGAAAGAAAGCAGAAGAGTAAGATATGGAACCACCAAAGCCCAAAGAGTACTTCTAAACAGGCAGCATTTTTCTGAACTGCAGAGCATTTGTCAGACTAGAAAGGGCCTGTGTTCACAGAACCTCAGATTGATGTTCTGTAAATGTTTGCATAAAATGCCAGCACAGTCAGACTTCTGAGATGGTGAAGTCACAAGTACTCAACTGCAGTGAAGATACAGAGCCAGGAGAGCAAATGTCAGAGGAGCTGGCGCACCTTGCTGACAGGCAGGACAGAAAATCCAGAGGAACAACAATTACAGGATTCAAGCACAACGTGCCAGATTTGGGGGAGCCTGGCAGGCGGCTGGCCATCTCCCTCTGCTGGCAACTCCCAAACACTCCCAGTGATGCAGTCTCTGGCTGGAGCACCCCCAGGGGAAATGCCAGGAGGGCACGGACCCTGGTGCTCCCTGTATATCATTCTTGGGTTACAGGTAGCCTCCTTCACCCCATGGCTGAAAGGAGCTCGGAGCTGGAGTTCTGTTAACAAGGGAATAAAGTGAGTACAACTCACAAAGCTGCAGTGGTGTTTTGCACAGATGGTGGGAAGAGGATACTGGTACCCCCATGGGTCCTGTTGCTCCTGCCAACACTTCCCACCTCCTGTGGGCAACAGCTCTCTCCAGCCTAGGCTCCATGTCCCAGAGTGCTGAACTTTCAAGTCGGCTGGGTATTCCCCTTAGCCTCAAGACCTGGGGAAATGTGGGAGGGATTTTGCTGGGCTCAGACCTCAGCTTGGAGGAAGTCTCCCTTTGTGCTTCAGCTGCCTCAGCTGTGGAGAGGTGACAAGAGCCATCCTGCTTCGGTTATCAGCAGTGCTCAGTGGATGGAAGCTGCTCTCACTGATGATACACCCACATTTGAGCTCCTCCCAGCTGCTCATGTGCTGGGGACAAAAAGGGCATCAGAGGGGACAAGACCTTCACCTCCCTCTGTCCCATGCCCTGCATCCAGAAGATGGTACAGTCCTGGCAAGTTTCTCACGTCTTGGTCCCTTACCCATCCCTACCTCCCAGCTGGTAGCTCAAGCATTGGTAAGGTCAGAGGCAGGGTCTCCAGCCCTTTGGCTCCCCTGGCCCTGTGGGCTGTAGGTGACCAGCAGTATCTGGACACAAATCAGTGGAGAAGCCACAGCACTGCCCTGCACCCGAGGGCTCTCTTGGACTGTGGCTCTGACGGACAAGACGCCCCTCTGGGCACTGCATCCCCAACACCCAGGGTCACTCCTGACCTCAGACTCAACACAGGAGGGCTCACACATTTGGAGGGAAATATTTTGGGAAGACTGAGTACGAGAAAGGGTATTTGCAGGCCAGGAAGAAAGAGCCTAGATGAGATTTGCATAGCAATTTTCCAGACGTCATGGGAAAGAGTTTAAAATAGATCCTTGCACTGGTCCTCTGGTGCCTGAGGGACTATAATAGCTGCTATTATTTCAACAAAGCAAGGTGATAATATGGCGGCAGCAGCATTATACAGTGCATCAACACCACCATTTCTGCTGCCATGCTGGGCATGGAGGCAGATAATACATCAAAGAGCCTGCCCCCGAGTTGCTGAGATAATGAAAATATGGCGTAACTGGCTACACTGCCTTTACAAACAACGTGCCCATTCATGTCTTCCATTAAAGAAAATGCTGTTTGTCGGGTTTCTTGCTTTCTTTTTTTTCCTCTAATGCTTCCATGTGAGCAAGATGCCAGTTCCTTCCCAAGAACAAAGCAACAACATGGGCATGGGCATGGATGTTTTGGCTTGGACGCTTGGGAGAAGTTACAGAGCACTCTCAATGCTCTTGCAGACTTAAGAAGAGGGTCCCCAAGGATGGCGAGAAAAAGTCAGACCAGAAAGATATGTGAGACTCAACTCATTGGCTCTGCAGAACATAAGGAAACTGGGCTCAAGCCTCAAGAAATTTTTTGGTGTCTTAGATGTGAATTCAATCATCTCAATTCAGTAATTTGTATATAAACAAACCTGCAAGACAAAGGTACATACTCAAGCCATTTTTATGGCACCTAGCAGAACCACTGGCTTCTAATGGTGCAACTGCTCTAGTCTGCAGGCTGAACATTGCTGCCAGCTCTACCCAGCAGCACTATAGCAAGTTGGTCTAGCACCATCTGGAAACTGTCTAGAAATACTCGCCATTCTTTGGGGGTTAGGTGCTGCAACAGGCACGTAAGTAAATCCTAAGTGCTAAAAGGAGTCGAGGGATCTCGTTCTGGTGAGAAGGCCATTCAGAAGATTTGAGAAAGTCCCACAAAGACTGATAGATTTCACACAGAGCAGTGAGACTGTGAAATTCGGATATGAAGGACATCAGAACAGTAATGGCTTTGGTGGCCTCCTGTCTCTTCCAAATAACAGGGGGAAGGTCAGATATTCTTTTGGGTTTTTTATTCTGCTTGCAAGAAGCCCTTGTGGTCGTGTGGCTGGCCAGAGTGAATGTCATCAGAAAGTAAGACAATCTTTTGCTAGGGATCAGGCAGATGGCAAACAACAACAATTCTCTGCAAGCTCAGTGAGGGATGAAAAGGACCCAGTGTTTTTTGATTGAGACCATATATACCAGTCTGTGGTACTGGTGAGACTTAAATCAGCCTAGAGACATAAGGACATTCTTTTCAGATCTATGGCCCTATCAAGCTCTATTGCACACTAGTAACAATAGGAGAGATCACAACTGCCTAAGATATGTGCTACAACATTTATGTGTTGCTAAGCCCTTCTGAGTTGAACTTTTTGAACCATCAGTGGGGGAACACCACCATGCATTCTCTGCCTATTTTCCACAGAGAGCCTATGGAATACCTAAATTTTGTAATCTAAGAGATTTTCAGGTTGATCACAAAAGCTAATGATTTTGAGCACCTATAAGTTTAAGGCAATACTGGAAAACAGGCAGTCTGAATTGCCACTCAGAAGTTGGGTATCTAAATCCCCACTTGGAATTGATTCGATGGGATCTAGTTTTGCACCAAAGCTTGAAAGGATGCAAGAGAAAGCAAAGAATCCTTACTTTAACAAAGCTCATTCGAATAGTACACATCTTGGTCAGCTCATACACCACTTCAAAACCATGATTGACTGACTGGGCAAGCAGCTGGGCAAAGAGCTGGTTGTTGAAGATCTTCAGGCTGCAGCCACTGGGGATCTTGCAGACCGTGGCTGGGTGAAAACCATGCTGGTAGTTACAGTTGCGGCTTTGCACAAAAATACTGCTGTCACTGACACATTCGGCATAAACCTCCCCACCAACGTAGTAAAGGTGAACACCTTGAAAAAGAGAATAAGCATGTATTATTTCTCCATTGTTCACAACACACTTTATGCCAGTACTTCATTAGTTTACTGGTTTGGGCATACAAGCCCGGGATCCTTCCAGGCTCTTCGTTTCTCAGTGCAGGTTGCTTTACTTCTTTTACCCAACAGCATAGTACTTTATGACAAGATACATAAGCATCATACATAAACATCAAAAACATGCCAACCATATACTAAACATCAATCAAAACTATCGAAAAATCACTATTGCATTACATAGCTAAATGGTTTTTTGCTGTTAAGCAAATGCACACTGACCAAAACCCACTTCACTGCACGCTGTTGTTTTACTACAGGGTCCTACTGTCACACAGTTAAAACACAGCATGGTGTGTACTTAAAACAGCTTTTCTGTATTTTGCTTTATCCACCACATCAGAACCACGCATTTGCATTTATATGATGTGATTTACTCATCAGATCCTGTTCCAAGTGACCTTTAGCAAGAAAATGACTGATTTTCTTCTGAACTTTTCAGTGCCCAAGTGACTTATCAATACCAATTCAAATTTTGACTGTGACTTGGGGAAATTAAGGTGGAAGAAATTCTATCCCTTCAAAGACTCTGATCCACCAAGGATAGCTGCTTGCATGAAAACATACCTAAATTGGTGGGAGAATTTATCTTAGCCTACCTCAGCAACCTCGAAGTTAGGGATCATCTGTAAGATGATAACTCTGTAGATGCCTTCTCTAGCTGATAGATGGAGAGAGGCACTGTGACCAGATGATTCACTCCATCTGCTACAGAGTGCAGGCTCAGAGCCAGTGTAAACCCATGGAAGTCTGTGAAGGTGCTGAAAAGGCTCTCCCATTCCCTGTGCCTGCTGGCACACCTGCTTTCATGTTGGCAGCAACAGCTGAGGATTGGGCAGCTGTCCAGGCTGAGGAACTGAACCAGCTAATAAACTCAAAAACAAACAACCCAAAATTTATTTTCAGTGAGATCTGATGAGATCTTCACCAGCGCAAGTGTGGCAATGGGGACCCTGACTGCTGGAACGGGAGCATGAAGATACAGCCTGAAAGGGTTGAAAGTCATCCTGTGAAAATGCCCAGACAGTCACCCTTCCCATGGCTAGATTAGGGGAGATCAACCTTTCCCATGGCCAAGAGAGGTGGAAGAACTCAGTTCTTTGTTCTTGTGAAAACCACCACTAAATAAAAATAAAATCCTCCTCTCTAATGCCAGGCATGCCGTTCAAACACACACAGATGTTCACAGAGCCTCAGTAGCCTGCCTGCAAAGCTAGTGGTAACCGTGCTTTAATAATGCGGCTGTAATTAGTTTTATTCCTGGTGACTTTCAAACAAACAAAGACTGGTTACGTACTCTGACTCTGTTCATCATTCTGCAGTCATAACTACAAGGGGCAGCGGCACATCCTTAGGACAAAACCAGCCTCTAAACAGAAGTGGGAAAGGCATGGGGGAAAGCAGGTTGAGTGGGAAAAGAATCTGGGAAAAATACTCTCTCCTATAGTCTTCCAGGGTGACTCAGGTGGGAACCTTTAAGCCTGTCTTCAAGCCATCACTTGACTTCTGTGCACCCACAAGATCTCAAATGAGCTGCGAGTGGCAGGGGTGTGGCTCGGAGCACACTCTGGTACTGCACTGGGAACTGGAGCGACAGGAAAGCATCAGCTCCAACTGCACCAGGCACCGTGGGGTGCTGCACACTGTGACTGCTGCTACTTGACCTTCCTTCCCACGGAAATGGATAAAAGGGAAGGACTGAAAGGACTTAAAGGAGTCCATATAACTTTCTGAAATAATCAGATGAAGTGAGAACAGCGGGCAGGGAGAGAAGAATGACATAAATGTGCACCACATTTCAAATCTTCAGGTGAAGCTACTGATTTAGGGTCACCACAGGGGATACTAAGGTGAAAAATTTTAAAGGCTGTGTTTTCAAAGTATATTAAGTAACCCATTTTCTGAAATAAAAAAGAATGCTTTCAAAGGCATTGCCCAAACATTGTGCTGTAATAACAAAAACATCAATGTCACGTTTGAAAGCAGAGGTTACAAATAGTTTTTTCCTTGTGAACTTTTTAAAAGCGATAAATACAGCACTAATCAGTGTGTATTCCTACTATTCTAGTATTGATTCACCAGAGAAAAGCACCCTCAAGTAAACCAAGCAGCTAAATACGTATTTGTAGAAGACCAAATCAAAGGTCCATGTGTTTCAGTGGTATTTCATTGCTCCCTGGAGAAACTGAAAATTCAGCAGTCTCCAAGCATCCACATCTTTTTGACACGGATCAAAAGTTCCTTTTTTGTCCTTGAAGTCTGACTGCTGAAACAGGTCCAATTGCTCGTAGATGTTGCATTGTGTTCTGGATTGTTTTCGGCTTTGATGTGGTATTTCCAGGAAACGGTTTCATGCTGATACACTAGATGACAATTCAATCACATATCCTTATCCTACTGAGCTAATCTTGTTTACTCACTCTTTTTTCTCCCGTGTTAACATGTGACAATTGTATCCCTTTCAGCAACTTTCATCTGTCCACCATGCCTTTGAACTACACGCTTCTGGAGCCGCTCTGTGCTCTTCTGCAGGCCTGCACTGGTGCCGCTTGTACTCCACTTGTATATGGATTTTTAGGATTTGCATAAACAGGGAAGAGCAGTAAAATTAAAGATCTCTGATATATTAAGGTCCTCTCTGGGCAACCTGCTCCTTCCCTTGCGCACATTCCTAGTGTAGGACTTTAAAGGACTTTTAATCAATTAAGACAGATCTTCACATTTACATGGATGAAGACCATTAGCATTTACCTAACTTTATTTCTGTTCTGTCTCTTCCTCTTTTGGGGCAGAAAGTCACAAGCTGTAACATCCCCAAATGACAGCTGGGATCTTTTTTCATTCTTCTTTTAGGGCCAGGCTCAGCTTTTATCTACATCCCTCTGACAGCTTACACGGATAGGGTGTAAATCTTTGCTTTATTTTCTAAGTAAATTAGAACTAGATGTACAACACATTTGCACTCCTCACAATGAACCACTATGGCAGACACTTGCAGCATCTGCAGCATAAATGTTTTCCATTTTGGGGAAAAGTGCAAGAGCTTAGCACTACATTCTGTGCACCAGCCTTCAGGTTCACTGCTGTTTGCAAAAACTGTATCACATTTGTCTCAGAACTTCCTCGTATTCAGTCATTCAACACTAGACTATCAAGAGCCAATTAAAATATTGCTCTAGGCCTGGGAAATGAGGTGAGGTTGACAAGATAATAGGAGTGGAACAATTAGAGTTAATTAGCCCAGTGGGAAATGCATTCCCAGGCAGCTACTGGTGAGAGGCTGGGTTGGCAAGATAATGAGTCTAGACTGGTTATACCAGAACAGGCAAAGCTTCATCTGCCCGGAGAAGTGGCTGGCACAGGGCTTCTGACTCACCACCACAAACAACAGTAAGTTCTGCGAGAATATCAGGCCCTACAGAGCCCTAGGGAGCTGGGACAGAGTGTGTGTGGTCATGCGTGTCCAGGTGTGGTCTCCTTGTACTTGGCACCAGCAGCATGTGACCCTGCATGCTGCGGGCATAGGTACACCAGAGGGGAGCATACAGAGCTGCACCAGCAACCACTGGTGGGAGAATCCAAACCTTAGTTTTACTGGTGAAAAGCTGACAGAGCAGGGAATTGGACTGGCAGTGGGGGGGGGGAAGCTACAAACACAACTCTGCCATAGTTCTTCAGCTAAGTAACTCAACTACTAAGTGTTTCATCCATCTCCCTTTGTTATTTGGTGGGAGGAGAAGCAGCCCTGAGGCACCAGCAATTATCCTTTTAGTGGCATTTCAATGGCAATATTCCCAGTCGCCAGAAGCTCTAATAAATAAAATGAAAATACATACTGCTAAATTAGAACACACAACTATAAACAACATTTTTCTCTTTGCTGGCCAAGTAAATAGCCTTTGTAAGGAGTTACTCTGCTGATTGTTATCCAGTCAGAAAAGAATCCTCTGCTTTTCTTCTATTCCAGAAATAAGGTCAGACCTTTTGTTTTAAGGCAAGCTCATCTGATGAATCAGCTAGGTTTGTTAATGCCATGCATGGATCTTTTGAGCTCTGAATATTATTCCTGAGGAGAGGGGATTTCCTCTTACCTTTTCCTATGTGTCTCCTGGTGTTTTCTATAGTAGAATTGCGGTTTACATTTGAGAGTAGACCCAGGCAGAACCTGTTTTTGTTATTTGAAGGATCTGTAAATCCATCTATAAGGATACTTCGTGAGGAAGCCTGGAAAGTCTCCCCTACCCGGTTGTTGAGTTCATAGTAGGCAACTGAGCACCAGTGTTGGGGTTCCTCATAACAAACAGGCCGAAAGTCTGTAGGAAATAAAGTTAAGCAGCTGCTCAGGTTTCAGTAATATTTTTTAAACAATCTTTCTCTGCTTTCTTTCATTCCCTCCCACTCTCAGCCCCTCATCTCTTCATCTAAACAGTCACTTATGTCATGCTCTATCCCAACAGCATCTTCCATTGCTTCTTGATTTTATGACTGAAGTCCCAAACACGCAAAAGGTTGGTGCACCAGCTTAACTCTAAGCCTCTGAGCAGCCCCACTTCTTCTTAAAAGTGGAAACTCCACTGCATTAAATCAAGCACACTGACATTCCTTGCTGAACTGGGGCCCAAACTATACACTGAAAATAGTAAGGGATACATCTGCTCTGCACACCAGCAGGAGATAGGGATGACAGATGGGCTCAAAGCAAGTCAAAACTGAGCCAAGTTTTTGGTATTAGGCCTTCAGCCTGATACCAGACTCTGTGGTTCAGAAGTAATAAATCACTCCAATGTTTGCATGCTTTCAGGCTTTCTGCTTCCATGTGCTTTCTGTAAGCAGAAATGTCAGCAAGGTCATTTCTTTTGTATCTATCCCTGCCCAGGTTTTCTCAGTCAGAGATGGAGAAAGACTCAGAAATGTAACAGAATCTCTGAGCCTCATTTGTCCTATAGGAATTAGTAGGAAACTTTATCCTGCCTGCTCACAACAGGCATGTGAGCCCGCCTGCCCCCAGAGTACCTCTGTGCATAACCTCTAATAAACCTCCAACTAATATTCACTAGGATAGTGATCAGGGATGGTAAGCTATGATAAAGAGATTAAACTAGCTTGACAATTTATTAAAAGTATTGGTGTCTGATAACTTGTTATTATCTGGCCATTCTGTGTCCCCATCTGTAATTACCACTATCCCCTCACATTCCTTCTGCTCCAGTTCCATGCTACATACACTCCTCGCTGTTTCAGAAGGCTGGCAATATTTTTTTAATGTGCATGTGTGTGCAGTGTTCAGTCCTCATTCTAGAAACGGCATCTCTTTAGGAGCACGATATGATGGACTAAAAGAGCAATGGTGATCTTTCCTTTGCAGTAGCAGGAATCCAAGGCAAAAGCCAGCAGAAGAACTCCATTTCCCCTTCCTACCCTGCAGCGACTGGCTGTGAATGGTGGAGGCATCACCTGCCAGTACTGGCCCAAAGGTAGAGAGGTCATCAAGTTGCTTTGAGGGGTGCAAGGAAGATCCCAGACTCTTCTTTAACCATTCATGCCTCTCCCACTAAAAAATTCTTATAAGACGACGAAGAGTTTGGTCTTCTGCCAAAATCTCCTTGTACTCCACTAGAACATGTCCTTTCCTTTCCTAGCCAGCCAGTAATGTAACATTAATACAAAGATGGCAGTAAAAAAGTCCCTACCATAAGGCTTTAAAGTACTTGAAACGCAGAGCTGAAGGTGATAAAGAAATGAGTTCTGATATGGATAATGCTTTTCGGTGTTATATTGCCCCACCAGCCTTGATTTGATATGTTTATCGTTACAACGCAGATAACAGCGTTTGCTTTCATTAACAGCTTTTTAACTGTAATAGTCCATGGATGCAAATAAGGTCTAAACTCTGTAACTTTGCACATAATTCATGGAAATCTTACATCAACTTGTCCTGCTAGCTAATGGATGGGTCTAGAACACAGCCTTACTGCAAAACTGCCTGAAACTTGTTATTACAGATCACTAAACCTTCCTGTGCAAATAACATCGTTTTTCTTAACAGTTTTTATTTAAAGAATAGTACAAATGGTTATTTACTTTCAGCTTCTCCATCGGCAGATTTACCTCCATTGGGCAAAGACAGCACTAGTTGACTTTCAGCTATTGCATCCATTGACCGTCCATTGTGGATTCCTGGAGGTTCTCTTGCATGGTAGGGCGGAGGTGGACTTTCCACTATAGAAAGAAAGAAAAAAGAAAGGAAGAAAGAAAGGAAGAAAGGAAGAAAGGAAGAAAGGCACCTAAGTCAGTATGTTGGTAAATTCCTCTTGTTTTTTCCTTGTGAATATTTTACTACTTCAGCATTTTTTGGCTAGAGAAGACTGGAAACAGCACAAATGTGAATCTGACCTCCCTTCAGTCTCTAGATTAAGACCACTGCATGTTCAGGAAAGATGGGAAGGAAAAGCTGTCCTGTTGGACATGCAGCTCTTGAAAGAGAGAGGGATGGTTACAGCAATGCCTCAGGCATAGACCCGTGTCAAATCAAGTCCTCTGTTAACACCAGTTATTACCCTAAGAAAGTAATGCAGATTCATCCTTTAGTTCCAGATTTCTCTCTTTAATTTAAAACTTGAGGAGGATGATTTAAGAGCAGAAGCTAACTTTATTTGATCCTCTGGGAGAAAGCTCTCATTCTTCATTATCTGTAAAAAAAAGCCTGAGTAAAGCTATAGAAATCACACTTGGCAAAACTCCCTCTAGACTTGTTCTTTTTTTACTCTGTCCTACAAGGGAAGTCTGTCCCTCTCCTGGTTTGTTCAGTCTCCCATCAAAGAGGAATGGATGTCATGAAAACGTTGGGAGGAAAAGTATAAACTCACAATTGCCCAGCTCCTGATTTGTTTCATTTACAGCAACATGAGCTAGAAGACAGAAGATTACTCTGTAGTGGGGATCCTCCAGAAAGGCTGGAGGCTCTAGAAAGGCAAATTAAAAAGGACTTCATTTTCATATTATAAAATGTCAACATTCACTGCATAAGCACTAGAAGTGTGCAGTTTTGTTCATTTGAATAGAAACTCAATGGGCTTATGTGCAAATTATAGCCATATCCAAGCTTGCAGGACCAAGGGCCTCTTTAAGAAGGGTTTAACTTGGTTCCAGTCTGAAATTCCCTCTTGTGTTTGGGGTGTGTTGGCTGGCCCTCAAAATGGAGCAACTTGACCTGAAGTGGATAACTGTGAACTGTCTCATGAGACAACCACTGAATCTTCCAAGTAAGGAATGCTATTCTATTCTATTTAAGCACTGCTCAGGACCTAGGAATTTCATACACTGTATGATATTTCTAACACTTAGATGACATAACCCTCCAATAAAAAATAGTAAAAATCAAGAAATAGTGTAAGAGAAAACAAGTTACAGAAAAGAATATAAACACAGAATCACATGGTTATATGGATATTTTTGATGTCTATGCCTAAGCTAGTCACATTTAGGTCTCCTTATACCCACTAAGGAAAAATAGGAACCTGTAGACACATATACAAGAAGATGCAATGAATCTTGTTCTAGGAGTGCCTGTTTTCCTCCACTGATCACAGGGAGAGTACAGACAATTCCATGAGATGAAAAAATTTGCATTGTTGACATCTCTATCTGGTCACAGCAATCCCTCTGAAGGTTCTTGATGTAACTCCAGTTTGCTTTAGACAGCCGTCCATCCCTGATTGTTACCCAGGCAAATTATGCTTATCAGCATGCCATGTGCTGTGATAAACTGAAGCTCAGGTTGAGCCACTTGCATTATTAAGTAGCTTTGCAAGGTCCCAAGTTCAGTTAAATGCACGAGTCAGAGTCATTACACAGCTGGAATGGGCCTGATTTACCTGTCAGGACCAGCTCCACTGAATCCAGCTTGGTTACACAGAGGTGAAAGAAAAAATATTGGAGAAGACAAACAAGTCTTACTACCTGATGAGATGTTTCAGTGTTGCTAAATATGATTTAATCAGAAATACAGATCTAGAGAAGAAATGAATGAAGGTACATTCAGTGAATGAAGAGGGAAGGAAAAACATCACACTGCGTTGAAAGTATTCAGCTTAAAAGGGAGTTCAAATGCTACAAACACCTTGTAAAATAAACGTCTTTTTTGCACTCAAAATGAAATAGGCATATCATTAAGGACCCAAATTTAAATGCTTCATAGTTGAGACACTAAAATCTTAAATTATAATATTCTGACCTGAATTCATCTGTGTGAAAAAGCTGACGTAACTGAAGCTATTTGAAAGTTAAAGTGCTGAAGTGAATGTGAACCATGTTTTGGTATTAAAACTAGGTCTCAGCCGTGTTGCATTAACAGCAAAAGCGCTGTTCAATTTTCAGGTAATTAGAGCTGTACTAAGTCAGGAGTTCACAACACAAACAATCTGAGTGACATAAGCCTGCTGATCTCGGAACTGTGGAACATGTTCCAAAGTCATAGGAACTTGCCTGGTGACTTCTCCAAGTGTTGGGCCAGATTGTTAAACACCTTAACTTTCTGAAATTTATACAGTTGGTGGGATCACCATACACTTAAAAAAATTTCTGCACACCAATTTCCCCATTTTATCCTCTCTCTTGATGGAGTTTCTAAAGGTTCCTACCCTGACCATCTTAGGTCCCTAACTTAGGTCTTGCAAGTACTCTTTTCCATGAATTGTACCAGAAGCTTGGATGGGTAGCTTTGGACAAAAGGTGGCCTGGCACACCTGCTTCTCTCCTTCAACTTTTTCCCCGTGGTGTTCATGAAATCTCACCCAGGCACTTCCAGGAGCGGGATGACTACAGTTCTTAATCTGTAGAGCATCTGTCATAAAGACTGAGAGACAATACACAAGAGACAGTCACAAGAAATTCCATTCCAAGTCTGTTCTGTGCAACAGTTCAATCTGTAGTTACAGTCTGGGGGAAGCACAGAACTGTCACCTGACCCCAGGCCCTGGCAAGACCCTCAAATGCCTCAGTCAGGGTGTCTAAAAGCTCATGCTTACCTGTCAGCTGATAGGGACTTCCCGGTCCAGAAGAGCTTTCTGGTGAGTTGGGATAGCTGATGCTGTTAGGCGACTGGGAGAACATGTTGCTGGGGGATGATGAGAAAGGGGTGCATGGAGGATGCTGGAAAGAATCAGGATAGGTGGCATTGTGTGGCATCAGTGGCTCGCTGTGCAGAGAAGTGTTTCGAAACTTGGCGAGGAGGCTGAGGTGAGGGTTAAACTCGCTGTGTCTTGGAACGAGTACAGGAGGTAGGACTGAAAATAAAAACAGCACCAGAAAAGATGGTTAAAACTGTATTCTTGAAAGTATATCTCATTGTAAGTTAAAAAGAGGCATATTCTGTGCTGCTCAAATATTGCTGTCTGCATACAAGTCATTGAAGAGCAACAAACCTGTCCACACCCAAGAATCAAAGCTGAATTCTTGGATATTTTTCTCCAGATCCGCAGCCAGTTACAGCAGTTCCACATGCAAAATATGGAATCTTGACTTGAGCAAGTTACCATAAAATTCACAGGTACAGCATGCAGAAATTCAGGTGGTCCTGAATTTCTCTCCCTTTCAAAATTACCTATTCCTTCCTTCTTCAAAGACTGAACGTGCCAGGAGTTTTCTAAATATTATCATCAGGATGTGCCAAATGCACAGCCGAGTTTAATAACAATTAATAGTGCTCTGCAATACACTGCATAGTTTACTAGCAGCGTGTTACAGATGGGCAAAAGGAAGTACAGACCAGAAGCCAGACACCAAATTTAAAATGTTATCAGGTACTTGAAAATGCTGCCAGACAGACAGTGGGATCTTTCAAAGGAAATGTAAATGGCAATTCAAACATTGCAGCAATATCAATTTAGCTCTTGCAATATAGTTAGAAAAGATCTAGCATAAGAAGGCATATGTCAGTGGTTGGTATTTAAGACATGAAAAACGCAGGTCAGAAAACTGAAATCCAAATTAACCCGTGTAAAAATTAGTCTAGTGGAAGATACTGCCTCTCCACAAACTCTCTTCACTTTCGTCTCACACTGTCAGTGCTGTAAACAGCACTGCCCCTCTGAGAAACCCAAAGTTGATCCAAATTGTTTGGATTCTGACATACGAGGAGCAAGAGTAGAATTAAGAGTCAAAACACTTTAAAAATCCTGGCTAGTGAGACACCTATGAAGATGCAGTCCCTAGGCTGGAACACAAAGAGGCTTGCTGAATAATTTTGCGTATGAGAGTTCAACCTGAGGCTTTAACCATGTCCTCCATAGTCCTTGGTGGGGAGAACAGCACCTACAATGGGGGATTCCTGTACCCCAACATCTCTCTATTAGTTACAATCTCACATAGTGCCTAATTGTCTTAGTTAAGGCTTTCGGCACAGGTAGGGAGAATGAATCCCCAGTTGGTACTGTGCAGATCTAACAGCCACCAAAGAAGGTGAGGAGGCAATTTGAGTTATTGTGAGAAGGATGAATTGTCCCAGCATCGGGGACAATTCAGTGATGCCCTAGGTTTTAACTTCTTATATTTTTCAAATCCTGTACTGCTTGGTGTGTAGCTCTGGGGTTTCTTGTGGCCTGTTAGCTGCTGTTCTCTCATGCTGGTTAAACATAACAAGCCATTCTAGGTTTGCTCTCCAAGGGCACCTAGATTGTCCCAGGCCCCAAAATATATAAACTAAGGCCTCTGAAGAGGAGGGCAAACCTGGGGTAGTTACGTCATTAACTGGGGTTGTAATTAGAGAATTAATCCTGATATGCAAATGGACCAAACTTATAAGAGTGTGAAGAACTCGTGACTTGGCATCCATTTTGGGAGTAGCCTCTGGACTCCCCAGGGTGTACATTTGAAGGCCCTTCAAATAAATACCTACTTTTATTCCCTTATTTCTGTCTACTCTCTGATTTTTAGGTGGCCATCTCAGGCATCATCAGCAGGCTTGTATTGACTGACCTAGTGTACAGAGTTCCTCTGGCCTAAAACCCAGCAGCATGTCATCTTCCAGTCTATCCTTACTAGTTTATGGACACAAATAGCAATGTGTACTCTTGGTTTTAAATGTTGATGGGAATACACAGTTTGAATGTGCTTTAACATATGGCTTGGGCCCAAAAGCTTTGTCTAGGTAAGGTAAATTCTTTTTAGGTAGGTTAGCTAACAACTTTTAATTAAAGCAACCTCATTTATGCAGCTTAATGAAAGAGTGGAATAATTGCTATAAAGCAAATAATGTATAGATAATGCAAGACATGTGCATGCGAAGAGGCTGCAGGAGCTCTCCTTGTAATGCACATCAGTCACTCAGAGAGCTGAGGCAATTACAGTGCCCGGTGCCAACAATGGGTTTACAGATTCTCACTCGATGTAGCACTATGCTGCAGTTGGGGCAGGGTCAGACCACATGTCTGCCCACCCACTGGAATATACCATTTGGGAATTTGCTAGTCACCCTTGACTTGACGAACTGAGCCCTAAAACTTTGCAAAAAATTGGACTGATGGCACGGAGTTCACTGCAGAAGTTATTTCCTTACCTGCCTGGAAACACAGGCGCTGGGATACCTGTCAAGACACTACACATACATGCTTCTCTGGCCCAATGCATTACTAATTAGCCTCTGGCCAGGACAAGGATGGTGCTCTGGAGACTACTTTCTTTCCTTCTGCCTCTCATATGCCCCTATTTGTGGCATGAAGATTCTGCTGCCACTTTCTTAAGTCCTTTGGTAGAGAAAGGTATTTCTGCTTTACTGTTTTTTTAGCTTTAGACCTCCAGGTAGGACTCATACAGGCAATGCAAGTACTCACATCTGACATGCACTGCCCAGTCCCCTGTGGATCTCTTCATAGCCCTTGGAGAGAAATAAACTCTTTTATTCTGCTTAAAATAATTATTATTATTTTAAACTGCTATATATTGGGACAAAACCAGCAACATCACTGCAGATGTGGTTTTGGTGAGCTGTATTCCTCCCATCCCATGCTCCTGTGAACAGCTCCAGCCTGTGAGCTGCTGCTGCTCCTGCTCCTGGTTTTTTCCTTTGCTGCTTCTAGAGTTTTCCTCAGCTGCTCCATGACACTGGTATGATGCTTGTCAGGTCTGCTGCTGATCAGCCAGCTCTGACCAGCAGCTTTCAAAAATGAGGAGCTGGTGATCCCTTTGCAGCCGGCAGAGGTGCTGAGCAAGGGACAGCTGTGTGCAGCAGCGTTGTGCAGTGCTGAGAAGCTGACACCTCGCTGTGGGTACCACAGCTAAGGGAGCTGCTTCCTTCAGCCCTGTGAGAACTCAGCTCCTCTAAACGAAAGCTGAGAATCTGGATGTGTGAACAGTGCTTGCCAGGGAAAGCCTTTGATTTGCCTTGAGTGAGTCAGCAAGAAGAATTTTCAGGCCTTGAACTCCTTCCCAGCTCTGACCATGGCACTCTTAATTTCTGCTCTGCTGTACAGTTTTTGCCACTTTACTCACTCTTTCCACTGACTGTTCTGTGACTGCCTAGAGGGTTAAAGCCTCTGTGGTGGTGAGGCATTCAGAGATTTTCTTGTTTGTGGCTAAGAGTACCCCCAGGGGCCTCTTACTCCTTGTTCTTTGGGTAACATGTCACTCTCCAGGGCTCAATGACTCTGAAGGAAGTGTGACCAGAGGCATAAAACTGAGTAACTGAGTGTGTTGGGACCTGTCTGTCCTCATAAATTACCCACATTTTCTCCACTCATTGGGGTCCTTTTCTTCTACCTGCCATTGTCCACCAAGAGCCAGAGGCGGGTCCCTCCTTCTATGCATGCTCGAGTGTGATGATCTTTGTTCAACTGAAGACAAATATGGTCATGTCCCAAGTCCTGCCACTGCCTTTCATGCCTTTCTCCCATTCCCTTTAGCTTCAACAGTTCTTGCTGGGAACCTGGCTGTGCCCAGAGCCTGTGACTTCAGATGCTAGCAAGCAAACTTATCTGCCTCAGTTTGATTTCAGGTACAACACCCACACTGCAATTTCTCACACATCAGTCCACCTCTGCATAGTTTACTACTTTTGGAGACCTACTCTCTGGTGAGATCCATCTGTTTTCTGTGCCCATGACCACTCCCAAACACATGGCCAACAGTGAGGCCATCAGGTGGTCTTCCACCTGGGAGGCTATCACATCTTAGTCCCACTCAGGCTTGATGAAAGCAGTTAGTTTAAGTCAAAAATCCTCTTGTCTACAGCAATGGTGCACCCTCAGATTTGCAATATCAACATATGAATGATCTCATTTAAAAATAATAGAGTACATGTTTAGGCAGCTTCTTCTGACAACAAACCATTCAGACTTCTGAGTGATGCCTTAACTGTCCTCCTAGAAACAGAGACTAGACAGAATAAGGGAATAAAGGTAGGTATTTATTTGAAAGGCCTTCAAAGGCACACCCTGGGGAGCCAGAGGCTACTGCCAAGATGGACCCCAAGATGGACAACAGGTCACGAGTTCTTCACACTTTTATAGGTTTGGTTCATTTACATATCAGGGTCAATTCTCCAATTAAAGCTTCAGTTTAATGATGTAATTTCCCCAAGCTTGCCCCCCCTTTAGAGTCTTTGGTTTACACATTTTGGGCCTAGGACGGTCTGAGTGTCCTTGGGAAGCAGGCCTGGAGAGGCTTTGTTGTGTCTAACTAGCATCAGAGAGCAGAAATTAACAGGCTACAAGAAACCTCAGAGCTACACACTAAATAGTACAGAACTTGAAAAAATATAAAAATTAAAACCTAAGGCATCATGAGAACCTCTCTGAAGGCAACAATGAAGGAGGAAGCAGAGAATAACCAACATACCTATCTCCTTCAGGCTAGGTGGCCTAACTCCTCTGCAGTGGGACGTTACACACATAGAGGAAATATTTTCTCCTTTTTTTTCTAAGTGGCACCTGCTACTCAGCAGACCTGAGAAGAAATCTGCTGGGGATACTTGTAGCAGCAATAAAAGTCATGTGTAATCTGTGCAGTATCGGTAGCAGAGCCTAAAATGGGACTGGGCAGCCTGAGGACACAGCAGAGGTAATGAAATCCCTGAATCTCTGACCAGAGTTCAAAGCTGCACTCTAGTGACAGAGGTCTAGGGATTTGCCAGGCCATCAAAGAAAGGATGAGGCCCTCGCATCTTTGACACAACTCATTCATTCTGGATCAAAGTTAGTGGATCTGGTCGTAGAGAGGTTGACTCAGCAAGAAACACTGCAGTGATGGAAAATGATCCCCAAAAAGATAGAAATTTTAATGAAAATAATACTGGTATATGGAATGTAAAAAATGCAGTGCAGGCTTATTTCATGGGTGGATTCTTTAGCTCCATGGGATGAGAATCAGTGAATCTCATATGAGCCTAAGATCACCATCAGCCAAGATGCAGATGATTTCCTGCAGTTAAAAGAAGCAGACCGGCACCTAAATCAACCACTCCCAGCCTTTTCTGTGGTGATCTCACTGCTACCACTTTCTAATGAAGCTCATTTGTTCTCTTGCCTTGCCAACACCTCCTTGCAGCACTGCTTTCCAACTGGAGCTGCATTGCACCACTTGCAGTGGTGCAAGTTCTCTTTCCTGCTGCTGCCCCAGCACATCTGAGCGGGTTGCACTCTTTGCTATGCTATACAAATATATACTGTAGCTGTGAGCTTCAGCTTCTAAGTTTCCCTGCAAGAAGAGTTGTAGGGGTGAATGCAACAGGCAGAGAACAATTCCTGGGTCCTGTGGAGAACTGGCACAGTACAGTTTGCATCCTCTCAGCTGCACTCACTTTCACCTCCACAACAAGGTGGCCAAATCCAAAGTGCCCAAAGTCCCTCCTGTGGGCTAACTCTGCACTCTGAGAGCTGCCAGTCCAGGAGTCCACATGGGTCAAAGCTGTGCCTGGGACTGTGCTACCAATTCAGCCTTACCCAGACCTGCACCTTTTCCCCTTCTACTTTACTAGCAGAGATACTGCCAGTCTGCTGCATAGACAAACAATAGAGACATTGTTCACAGCTGAAAGCTTCTGAGTTTCAGGATCAGAACAACAAGCTTTGGCAGCCATTTAGCAGCTGCTGGACTATTCCATTAGTAGTGTTTGTTAGCTGGCACTGAACAGATGAGAAAACCAGGGTTGAAATCAGCACTGTGCCGTGCTGTCAGCTACTGCACTGAGGAGACTCCATTAACTACTTCAAAGTTACACTAGAAGAAATGAGAAGACACTAAAGACTGCAGCCTGCAAATAAAGAAGTGTAATAAACACAAAATGGGATATTTTATGAGCATCTTTTCTTAAATTATTGAAGAGTTTACTTTAGCAAGGTGTGAGACCAGCTCTTTCCATTGAAAACTGTTGACAACAAGCATCACTCAATGCAGCTGCAAAATTTAAAAGTTGTGACAATGTTTACAGCAGTTCAGATGCAACTTCACAGTGACAGCTCTGCTGCACTGGAAGGATTATCAGAAGAGGAAGCAGCCCCTGGTGTTTAACAAATGTTAACAAATGTCTTTCCCTTATTTCATCTGTGTGAAAAGAAACATCCCACAGTTCACTTATCTGATCCTAATGTCACCTCAGAGTAAAATTCATGCCAGACAAGGAGTAATCTCAGAATAATAAGTATACACTTACCAACTGTATCCATTAGTAAATTAAATTACTGTGATTTTTGGCAGCAAGGGAGAGCTAGGTTAGACATTAGAAATAATTTTGAACTGTAAGAATAGCAAAGCAATAGATTCACTTGCCTGGGGAGGTTGTAGAGCCTTTATCACATGGGATTTTTAGAGCTCATTAGGAAAAGATCTCTCAGGAATGTACCTGGTAATTTGGTTTGGTTTGGGAGTCTGGGCAGAGGAAAACAGGATGAGTGCTCAAGACCTTTGCCAGCCCTGCTTTCTAAGATCCCTGTAGAAGTCAACACCAAACACTACAATTTTTTAACAGCTGTTTCATTGACATAAAGCCCAATTAAATGACCTTTCAGTAGGTCATAAGTTTTTAGTGCCGTCCAAAGAGGATTAACACTGGAAAACTTCAAAGTTTTATGGGAACTTGGTGGATTTATTTCATATAAACTCTCCATTTAGGTAAGTAAATCCCACTTAAGGCAGACCACCAGGCATTTTAGGGAAAATCAACTGACCTGGTTTCATATTCACTGCAAAATAAGCCGTCTTAATGCAATTCTTATCTTTAAAGAGAGAGCTAGTGTTTCCTGGGGGCTAATGAGTCGGTTGTTGGTTTTCAATGAGACACAAATCTCACCACGGTGGTAAGGCCAGGCTGGTGCCCAGACTTCAAGCAAATGGCCACCAGCTCACACGGGGAGTATTCAGCACCCAGGTCCATGGAGGGGAAGCTGCTTTCAGCACCTTGGACAAGATCCGGGTGTCCTCAGGGGTCCAACGGGATGCAGACCCCACTGGGAGAGGGGCTCCTTACTCCCTCCTTACTCCTGGCTGCCAGACCTATGATACCACCAGGCAGGGTAAGACCCAAGATCCTTCCATCAGATGGAGCCTGCCTTTCCACGTTTCAGAGCACAACTGTAGGATGCACCAAGACTAGACCTGCCAGAGCAAGAGCTGACACAGAGATGCGAATCATTTACAAACGACATAATTACCTGGGGTTTCCACCCGCCGGTAATGGTAGGGGTTGATGCACACTTCTTTCTGTTTTGAGCCAAAAGGGAACTCACAACATTCCAGTGGTTTCAACTCATGGTGAGACTGTAAATCAGGCCAGCGCCACACTCTGCAATATATGACGTGGGGAAGCCCCTTGCGGTGAGACACCTGCAGCCGCCCATCCAAGGAACGTGGGATCGTGACGCATTTACTGGGCTGACCCGGGCAGCTCAGAGCCCTCTCCAGTTCTTCCATGGCTCCCTTCTTCTTCTTTAACTTCTTCACCAAGGAATCAACAGCTTTTTCTGCCCACTTTTCTTCTTCATCTCCCTGTTTCCAGCCCAGCAGCCTTTTCACTGCAGGGCTGGTGAAGGAGAACAAGGAGCTGATAGGGGTGCTGGAGTGCATAAGAAGCAGAGATTATGCACGAGCGTCAACAAAAGCACAAACTGCTCTCCTGCCTTGCAAGGCCCGCACGGAGTTCCCACACTATTGTGATGGACACTTCCTTCAAGGAAAGGTTCTTTCACACATACGTTTTTCTAGTCTTAGGCACTGGTTACAAGTAGTCCAACAGGGTGGGTCTCAGAACTTTCCAAACATCAAGAAACTGCTGATGAGGCCTGGAACAGCAACACAATACATAGTTAGGCTTCACACACTATTTCCATTGTTCCCTCAATAAAATATTTTGAAAGAGGAATTATCCAAAATGTGCAGTTAATTTTCAGTGGTTTTCTGTTTGGTTTTTGATGTTTATTTTGGGCCCAAGCCTCTCCTCCCCACTACCCTCCCCACTCATTTTAGAGTTGGACCACAGAAATTGTTAAGTAACCAGTCACTTCAACTTGTGTTTAGAGTTTAATGCACCAGGAAAATGGTTGCAGAACTAAGATTATTTTTAGTACAGAAGAAAATTTACCCTCTTTTATATATGCTGGTACCTGTAGGTTCAGCTCAAGCATCTTCTATGAAAATAAATCTGTAATATCAAATTTTATGGAAGCAATGAGTAGAATACTGTTCTGATTTCAACTTCCTCTCTGCCACTCCAATCTCACTGTACTGTCAAGAGCTGTACAGTATTAACTGCAAAATTAATTTAAAATTAAACTACTTGCAGATTTCATTTAAGGCCTTTCAAAGATCTACTAATATTCTCTAAACTTATTTATATTTTCTCACATGGAAGAGAAAAACCTTTTTTGCCTACACAGTCTGTTTCTCTCTCTTCAACAGTTCACAGCTTTCTGGATCCAAATCACAGACAGTCTGTGATTTGGATCCAGAAACAGACAACTGTTTGGACACAGTTTTTGCGGGATGGATCCTGAGTTATTTTTGCTAGGAGTTGCTACATCTGACAAAGTCCAGCAGAAAAAGTTCAGCTCTTGAGGGCTTTTCCTTTTTTTTTCTTCATACAGCTGGAGCCAGTCTAATTTTAGCTGAAAATTACATATTTCCACTGACTGGAACTCTGAGGAAAAATGTCCTCATACGTCAAGCTATTTACTGCTTTAAATATATTTCATGGACCCCCTGTGCATGGCAAGTCCAAAGGTCTGAACTACACAGAGGGCACTTAAAACAGGAGATGGGGCAGCTTCCAAATGGATGCCTCTAGAAAAGCAGCTACATGACTGCCCTGGTCCACCCTTGAGGACCTTTTTGCCCCCACCAGTGAAGGCCTGCTCACAGTCCTCAGCACCACTTACATGCAGCCACTGAGGAGACAGATGTTGCCCAGCATTGGGAGTGGCAGAGCTGCACAAACTGTATTTTTGTGCAATTTCCTTAAACGTACCAATCTTGTAAGAGTTCAAAGGGCACCTGGGGACACCGTGTGCAGGTGCAGGTACAACACAGTGAGACAGGAGGCCAATCCCGAAGACTGGTTCCTTGGCATACTCGGCTACCCTCAGTGCCACCCAGCTCCGGAGCATGCTGCAGAGTGAGCACAGACGGCCCAGGGCAGCGCAGCCTCTTGGACAGGCTGAGGACCAAGGACTGCCTAGAGATGTTTTTCTCCCAGCTCTTCTGTTTTGTTCTCCTGCCCATCCCTATGCCCCACTGCATCACCCTTTGAGATGCCCATCATCCTGAGAAATGGAGATACATGGAAACGTAACAAGCTTTTTCCCTTCCTTTGCAACAGCAGCAATGATAGGGGAAGGGGCTCAAAGTCCCAAAAGCCTTCCACTGCACTAGGAAGATGGAAGCACTTGGCCCCACAGAAGAGAAAGCATGAAAGCAACTCTTTGGCAGCAGCAGCTGCTATTCCCCAAGACTTTCATATTCCAAGCACCATGAAAATACGCACAGAGGGACTACAAAACTGGAAGGCAGAACAGGCACATCTTGCTTCAGGCACCCACCACAGAACTGAGCTCTGGCTTATGCAATTTCTACATTATCAATCTATGTGTGAGTCCATTTGTCCTTGACTGTCAAGAGAGGCTCTTGACAGAGCCCGGCAGAAACCCCCTTGCTCATGCCCTTCATCAATCAAAGATCGATTCCACAGAACTGCCCAAACCTGTCCCACCATATGAAGAGAAACTCCAGATTCCAGATTTTTTCCCTGCTCTGTATTAGTAGAAGTCCAATGACCTGGAGTATTTAACTGGATAGTTACTAATTCCTCTAGACAAAACCAAAGTCTATTCCAAACACTTAGAGGGTACACATGAGAATGAAGTACAATCAGAGTGATTTATCACAGAAAAAAAACCCCTCAATCTGTTGTAAAACATAACGTGGATAAAATTTAGGCAGGCAGGCTCCAGCCTTTGCAGGAGCAGGCTCAGCCTGCAGAGCCCAGCACCAGCCCCAGCCAGACATCCTGTGCAGTGGAGGTGTCTGTCCCTCTCTGCCCTGGTGAGAACCTGTGGAGGATCCACCACCACACTGCTGTCATTGCCTGGCAGCACCAAACCCCATCCTCACACGAGAAAATAAAACAATGCTGGGATCACTGTGGATCAACCCTGAAAGCAGCAACAGGAAGCAAGGAAAGCCTGGGATGAGAGCCCGCTGGGCCAGTAGCAATGTAGAAGTCTCTGCTCTATGCTGAGAGGGAAAATGGCTCACACTTCTTATCTGAAGGGGTCTCCTGGGCAGTGGCATGCGTAAACAACTGCTGCTGATAAGTTAATGCAACATTACAACCATCAGATGTGAAAACGTACATGTTCACATAAAAGTATTGTCCTGAGATTTTCTTTTCCATTTTGACCAAGGTTTTAAATAAACACATTAATCTCGTTCAGTCAAATTAAATAACTCAACAGTGACATCAGTATGAGTCTGAGCACTATTGTTGCTAGTGGGAGAGTCGCCAAGACTATGTGTATAAAAGCAAAAGCCGTGCTTTGCAGACCATGTGATGTAGTCTCAGATAAGTACATTGCACAATTTCCTACCGCGCTCCCCCCAGTTTCTTCTAAAGTCTTTTTTCCCCCAAATTCAACTGACATATAAAATAGAAATGGTATTAAATAAACTAAACAACTTTCAAATAATATTATCAGAACATCCTAGTTTACTGTTATTAAATTACATAATACTGCACACTGCTCAGCAGACTAAGCCCTGTGTTGCTACACTTAGATTCTCCATTGTGAAATAGAGAGGCAGCCACTCTGCTCCAGGGCTGCAACAACAGAGATGTCAATTCTCGATTTCATTTCAGCAGTCTTTCAGGACAGCGGTTGCTTAAGCCGTATGCCTTTGGTAACAGGCAACTTGCCTACCCAACTGGAAACTTCCAACGCTGAAATGTTTCAAAACCACACTTGATGTATTTTCTGTGCTGGTGATCCATTGTGTTTCTTGATCCTCAATGCAGTTTAGAGTGGCGGTGGGGAGGGAAGTGTTACAGTTTTGATCCATATTCCCAACACATGTCCATCATACGATGATGGAAGTTCTGGTCTGTTCACCTCTGTCTCCCTCAGTGACAATACGATGTGCTATCGTGAGGACAAGACAGGCATCATTCAGGATGCATTCCTAACATGATTCCCTCCTCTGGGACTACAAGGAAGGCTTATGTCTATCTGTCAGCTAAGTGACTGGTCAACACTAAACACGGTCAGTTTTCCATGCTGTAAATCTTTATTCCATTACTGAGTTTAGCTCAAGGTCTGAAGCTTGATTTAGGGAAGAGGCAGAAGACATACGGGATGTGAGCATGGACCCACCCTTTTGTTTCTGTGGCCTGCAGGAGAAGGTGGGACTGGAAACATGTCAGCCCAGTTCACTGGCTCCAGTCTCCCTAAACATAGGGTTGTCTACTACAACTGTTGCTGTGGCACAACAGTGGTGGGAAACATTTCTGGGCACAAGAACTTGATTACCTGTAGCATGTTATTACCACAGCATCTGGAATGGCTTTGATCTATGCCAGCAGCACTCCCCCAAACCACTCTTGTGCGTAGTTCAAGAGTTAGGAGGGAACACGGGTCACTCCTAACAATAAGTCAGCAAAGACCCACCATGTTTTGGAGGGTGAGACAGCCATTGCACAGAAGTGAACCTCAAGGCCAAGAACAGTACGAGGCATGTTTAATTTATTAGTACAGAAGCAGTCTTTTAGTAGGGTTTACTTGGCCACAGAAACACATCCAAATTTTTGACACCCATATCTGACCTACTCATCCTCAAGTTCCTAAATACGTATTTGAGAAAAATGTATGTGTACATGGCATGGACCACTCCACCTGAAGGTAAACATCTAGAAAAAAACCAATAGCAAAATTAGGCACTGCATACAGTTAATGCTGTGTGAGACGAGGCACCTCAAGTCTGAATGACTGTAAGGCTAAGAGCCAGCAACATGGACATGAAGTGGAAGGGACTAGGATATTTTCTCCTACTCCTATGCCCATTTTTCACCTTCCAGTGTAGAAATAGCCTGTAGGTCCTCAGGTCAACAGGAGAAATGTGTTGCTCTAGGAGCTTCACTTTAGTAATTTCTACAGTGCCACCAAAGAGCCTGACACACAAAGAGCAGAGGAAAGCCCACCATAGTTGTGGGCTTACTATTTCCTAACCAGAGCCAGGTCCTGCTGAAGTCAATAAGAGGGGTTCCAGAGCTCATGGAAATTAAATGTGCCCTCCTCTGTGTTTCATGTGCCAACATGCTGACATCTCCACTACGGAAACATTTTGTGAACTTTAGATTTCACCTAATGTAAAAAAAAGATCCACTGTGTCACGGAAGACTCGCGACACACCTCAGCAGGTTGCCTGTGCAGTCCAACATGATGATGAAGCTCCCTCTAATTCAGTTGCCGTAGAATCACAGAATCATAGAATGTCCTGAGTTGAAAGGGACCCACAAGAGTCATCAAAGCCAACTCCTGGCCCTGCACAGGACATCACAAGAGTCACACCGTGTGCCCAAAAACATTGTCCAAACCCTTCTTGAACTCTGTCAGGCTCTGTGCTGTGACCACTTCCCTGGGGAGTCTGTTCCAGTGCCCAACCACCCTCTGGGTAAAGAACCTTTCCCTAATATCCAGCCTAAACCTCCCCTGACACAGCTTCATACCATTGTCTCAGGCTGGGGGAATTTCTCTCCCTTAGGCACAGCAGGGAAATTGTACCAGCCCTTGTTAAATTTCACTCTAAGTTTTCTGCGGAATTCAAAAAGGAAAACTGTATGGATGCTAATGAAAACAGACTTAAAACACCACTGTGTCAAAGCAAAGCGTCCAGCCTCCCTCAGAAGCATATCTATGTATGTGTATGTAAGCACAGGTGTGTGCAGATGTGTGTGTGCTCCTGGTCTTGGAATAAATCCTCAAGGTGCTGCCTCCACTCGAGCACTTGCCTGGGCAAACTGCACCATGAGAGGCATGGCTATCAGTCTTGAGAATGCCTGATGTCATCAGTCTCGGTGTCACTGCAACAGCTAAGTAAGGCCACAGAGGGAGATTTCTCAGAGGGTCGTCTAGACATAAGCTGTGCAGTTCTTGGAGATACATGTGGCTGGAAAACAGAGCAGTGAGACAATTATAGCTGGGAGTCTGACACTCCCCGGCTAAATCACAACAGTACTGAAAGGGAGAAAATTGTTTCAGTCGATCAGTGTGAAGAGGAATGCTGTGAACATGCTCTCGGTTAGTTATTTTTACCTAGCACTGATTCAGTTACTTCTACCTACTATGAAAGAGAGAAGCATGCGAGTTTTCTTAAATTAACTGATTCTTGGTGTGTTTTCAAATGTGCCCAGCTGACAGCAGCCAGCACACACCCAGGGCTGGCAAAGAACCTCCCGGGTCACGTCATCACTGCCACTTGCTATGGGGGTCTTCCACACACCAGCAGAGAAAAGGGTTTTTAAACAAACAAACAAACAAACAAACAAACAAACAAACAAACAAACAAACAAACGTGTGTACAAATACTTGGGCCTCAAGTGAATGACAAACCTCACCAACCTTGCCTTGGGCCTCATGCACCAACCCTTTTTGGTTTTTTTGCCCGCACAGCAGCTTGGAGCTGGGCAGGAGAGGTTTCACATGTACACTCATTCCAGAAGAGCAGTGTGAAAGCACACACCTGAGCTGCACAGTCCAATAATCAGCTCATGGCTCAGGAACAGTGGCCACAAGTTATTTTTGAAGCATGCAAATCACTTGTTCCACTCATGGCACCCTCAACATCATTTGGGATCTCCCGAGGCTTCTTGTTGCGCTTGGGACCCACCAGACAAGGGTGCTGTTATTAATTTATCTGAAGCCACTGTCTTTCACACCCAAGAAAATACAGTGAATGAATTATTCATTACAATGTTACCAACTTCTTCCACAACCACGGAACCTAACACCTAGGGTTTTAATTTAATAAAATGTAAAGAAGGTTGTTCTTATTTTTCTTTTTTTTTTTCTTTTTTAATTAAGAAATGAAATTTCTTCCCAGTTTGACCCTGGACTGCTCCAACAAAAAACAGATGCAATGATAGGAGGTAGAGTGCTTGAGGCTCAAATTTATCAAAGTTTCACACAGCCCTGGCAACATCTCATTGTTTATTCCTATAAGCTTAAATGAATAATGCAAGCTTCTGAAAATCATTTTCTTGAGTCTTTTTCAAGTTTGTTCTGAAAACCCTACTACAATGAACTTTATGTGAAGGCTTCAATATCAAAGAGCAAATCTCACAGCACCTCATGCTTTTCCAGCCACCCATTCACCCTGTGGAGCATTCACCTGAACTCATTGCTTCCCAAATAAAGTAAGAATAAAATTTGATGCTAGTGCCTAAAAATTTGTGTCATCCAAATAATTTTTCTGAGCCTGTGTAACCACTCTAGTATTACCTCATCCATTCAGCATCTTTTAGCTTCTCTTGTCAGGAAAAACACATTCTTATTTGATATAAAGATGGAAAGATTCAAATATATAAGCTGCACACCTTAACATAGCTACATGCACTTCCGTAGGCCAAACACTTGTGGAAGGGTTTCAGAGGCATAAATCCTGTCAGAAAAGAACATTAAGTACCCAGGTCATGTTTGGTATGCCCATGATGCCTGATTAGGAAGGGATGCACCAATTCGTGCTGTGGGATTGCTCTGGATGAGCATACTGACAGATGCTTCAACAAATCCTTGTTAGTGTGACATCAGGAGGGGAGAACAGAGGTGCATGGACATGGTACCCCCACGTGCAGAGGCTGCTGCAGACAGGATAGGGGCAATCCATCTTTCATGTCCACTTCAAGAATCAAGGAGAGCATGTGAGTAGGATAGATATATGTTGGGATAGTTGCTGCTGGAAGTCTGTGAGTGCATTTTACCCGGCTTGCTTCAAGAATAACTGTGCTGGCCTTGTGGAGGAAGAAGGGCCTGGAAAACCCCTTGAGATGAGCCCTTAGGACCCTACATCCCTTACTACAATCAAGCAAAAGTGCCCCTCTCTTCAGGTGCAGCACTGGGCTAGCATGGCTACACTGGCTTTGGCCCCTGGGCAGCTTGCATCCAGCTGAGGACAGCAACCTGAACCAGAGGGCTGGATGTTCCCACCAATTTTTGCCTTTGAAAATCTCTCATAATATCTGAAGGCACCCCACAAAATTACCCCAACCAGAGTCTATGTAAAAATATTAAACTGGACCAATTTATCACTATGATCTCTCTCTGACTGTACTTCCTTCCTCGGTGTTAATTTTTAAAGGAAACCAGTGACTGTGATGTTTATAAGGAGTGAACCGCACTGTTCCCTGTCTGGGCCACACCGAAGTTTCTACGATGCAATCCCACAGGGACACATCCTCTTCTCTGCCTCACACCCTGCTCCCTGCAGGCAGGAAGAAGACCCATTCCCCCAGTCCCTGCCTTACCCCTTCCTGTGGCTGCATTGCTCAGACTCAGACTGGCACCTGCAAGGAAGAGCCCCTCTCTCAGCTGCTTTCCTCCAGCAGAGCTGAAGGCTAAGGAGCACTCATGCCGTGGAGGAGCTCTGAGGATGTATCTGTGGGAGAAGGCAGGAGGCAGTGGGGTGATGAGGAGGTGCATCAGCCTGCCCTCGGAAGCCAACATGTCTTCTCATGGCTCTGGCTATCCCCATTTTATAGCCAGTCGGTCCTGCATTCCTCACATACCCACCATTCCCAGAGAAACTGTAGCAAAGCCCACTGGTGTTTCTAAAAATGGAACGGTTAGAAATAGGCAAAAAATAGAATTCCTGCTTTTAAAATAAAAGCTGACTCGTCTCTAATACAAAGCATGCAGCCAAGTGCCTCCAGAACAAACACTTCACAAAGGAAGAAGGGGACTTGAAAAGAATTTCAGCTTCAATGCTGGCCTAAAGTTTATATCCATACTAATCAGATCCTGCAATCCTCATTATCAATCACTGGCATTCTTGGAGTCATTCCCAAATATCCATTTTAGGAAAAGGATTTGCTTAGATTTAGATGTTAAGAATGTTGTGAATAAGGATACAGCTAAAGAACAATTACTTCACCAAGGATCTGGCACTCTAGTCTGATGAGAACCTATTCTGGAAGTTCAGTGTCTTAAGTTGTTAGAAGAGAATATACTTTTGGAGATCTGGTTGTGCCTCTACAGTGCACACAGGGAAAAAGGATAAAGCAAATGTTCTCCTCATATTGTATGGTAGCACATCCCACCTCAGGGAAGTCTGCCTGAAGCGTTACTCAGTTCTGGTGTTAACACAGCAGACATCTTTTGCAGATAATTTAGCATCTCACAGCTTGGAAAGTGAAATACAGATCAATTGATCATATAAAATACTCAAAAAGGAAGAACTTCCAGAAGTGCTTCCTCCCTGACTGGCAGCAGGCCTGGAGAGGGAGCAACAGTACTGCTGGCCATCTCTCCTTCCCTCCAGGTGAGGCAGCCTGGCCAACTGCATGTGGGGGATAGGTTTCACACACAAAACCCTTTCTGTATACATCACACTAGCAGTTTTCCATGGAACTGTATTAACATTTCGTTGTGTTCAAACCATATCACATTCAAATCTGTTTTTCCTAAAAGGCTTCCATTGTGCATCACTGTGGGAAATTGCTAATGCAATAAGATTGACATATAGGTTCTCCTGCATGAACATCCGCAGTAATCTGTGCTAATTGAGCCCTCGGTGGCTTGTGAAATGCTGCAGGGGGGAGGAAGGGTGGAGCATCCACAGGGCCTACATCTTGGAGAACTGCAGCAAATAACCGTGTGGAAGACAGGTAAGCACTAGTATTAGTGTGCTTTATCCACGTAAAGATCTGGTTCAGTGGCAGGGATTGCCTTGGTCAAGGGACCAGGATATTTTCTATGAAAAATATCTGGATATGCTTGGACTGTCTGTGGAAGTTATTTCCTAACAAAAGGGCTAAGAGCAAAAGGAGAAAGAACTTGCCTATCTAGTTCCCTCCTGTGGGGGAAAGAAGGAGATGGCTGGCCATTCCCAGTGACTTCAGCTGAAGATGTGGGTGCTCAGATTCTCTGTATGCCAGAACACTTGCTTATGAGATTTAAAAGGCTTCATATGCCTACATTTGAGCCTGGGAGTAAAAAACAAGGGCTGGATTCTCTTTAGCATGTAAGATGACATGTCATGTTAACTACCAGCTTCAGAAAACACCGAGCAGAAGGCACAAATCAGGCCCTGAGTCTTTAAAAGAAATATTTCACTCTTCTGCAAATCCATCTCAGGATTCCAAGGAATACCCCATCTCTTCAGGGCTGTTTCTGCCCTTCCTCCCCTCTTCTAACACTTAGCTCTGAGCCATGCAACCCCTACAACCCAAGGCTCTCAAGGAGGCTACCACCAAGAAGTCTGAGGTGGTCCTGTAGGACCCTGCAGCAGGACAGGCATGGGAACTGCAGGCTGCAGCCTCCCACAGGAATGGATTTTGGTTTCTCTATTCTAGGTGTCTCTGTGAAGGCCTCATGCCCTGTGTGAAGTAATTCCAGATCTGTTGATGAGAGAGATAAATCAGCTACCTCATACACGCTGCAGGGTAAGAAACTGCACGCTGGCAGCTGGGCCAGAGTAATTCGACAGGGACAAGTAGGTTTGGATAGGCAAGACCAGCAAGTAACCATAAGAAAATTTTGAAAAGCCACATGAAGTGCTTGTGCCTCTGGTCAGTTTTGTGCCTACTGAGCAGCGTGTGGGATCAATCCCTGCCACAGGCCTTGGGATAAATGGCTTTCCCTCAGGCGCCTCGATTTCTGCATCTGACACAGAGGTACCCTGACATGGATGGCCTTGTGAAGCATGATCAACTCTTCTGATGAGGAATGCTGCAAAGGAATGCTTAAAAGAAAAAAAAAAAAAAGGTTGGTTTGGTTTTTTTTTTTTTTTTGTTATGCATTTTATAAAGCTGGATTCTTTGTCTGATCTGGGGTTTATTATCATAGTAGTTTTAAGCTGTGTTATTAGCCACATTGATATATGAAAGGTGCNTTTTTTTGGTTTTTTGTTTTTTTTTTAGTTAAGGGAAGGCACAGCAAGAAAACACACATTAAAAAAAAGATTAAGTATTGCTGAAGTGTAATGGCCTCAGCTGCAGGGTTATTCACATTATAAAGGATTCTTCATTAGGTGGAGCTTTGCTGCTTGCAGACAAGGCCTTCTGGAAAGGGCACCTCCATCACCAGCTCCTGCCTGCTGTTCTGCACAGCACGGCTGCGTGACCCAGCACAGCACCAGGCCGAGCAAACACAGAACCACCGTTATCAAAAAATGGCCAATCTGGCTCCCATTGTAGCCAGGTAATGAGGGTGAAAGGAAGCCTGAAGCAGAACAAACTCTAATGACCCACGGGTCTGTTAATTTTCTTTCCTCCTCATTTCTCTCTTTTAATGGGTGGTGAGTTTGAGGCCGACAGTTGTGGGGAACTCAGGATGTGAGGACTATTTTCAAAGCCTATACAAAGGCCAGGCATATAGAGAGACTCCAGAATGGGAGATGTTTCAGAAACAAAAGCAAAAGACACAGGATTTTGGCAGGGGCCGTGCTGACTGGAAGCAGAACGTAGGTGGGAGAAGAGAGCTTGTTGGGAAATGGGATGTTGCAGTATCAAACTGGAAGATTGCCACACTGTGGACTAATGCTTTGGCAGCTGCAAACAAAAGGAAGGAGGAATGTAAGAAGTAACACGAAGAAAAAGTGTCAAGAGATTTCTGGAAGTATCAAGACCTGTGAGGAAAAAGAAGAGGCAAAGATGATGCTAAGTTTGGCAGAGGGAGGATGGTGATGCTACTGACAGGGAAAAAAGAGTGGGAAGGAAACAAGTTCTGGATAGAAAGATGTGGGAAAGGATAAGGCTTTGCTTCTCCCGATCAGAAACACACCTCGACCTTAACGCTGTCTCAGAAAAACAGAGATCAATTATCAGATTTTCTTCTTCTGTTTTCTCTTGTCGGTTTGTTTTTTTTTTTTAATTAGGTGTGGCTGCATAAATTGGGAAGTCTCCTTCACTCCATGTCCACCTCCATCATGTCCTTGCTGTGCCCTTGTCCAGGGGAACTGAACCTCAAAGAGAACTGCTCAACCTTACATCTGTGTAAGGTGCAGAAACCTGAAAGTGGTCCTGTGGAACAATCTGTGTGAAAACCACAGGTATCTGCACAAAATTTGGGCAGATAATGTTTCAGCTGGTTTAATTAAAATGCAAACATGTATTAGTCAGGATGTCTGTCTGGGCTCTGATCCTGCAATCTATTAGATCCACTCATCTGCAAAAGCACAGCCAGATTTCTAGCTGCTATAATAAATACACAGGGCCCAAGTCTCTTTAAGTCACCTTTCCATCTGTAAAATTCCCACAGCATTAACCGTTCAAACATTGTAGACAAAATATAAGATGGGAAATAATTTGAGATATTTTTGAAAAATTAATTTTGTTGTACTGTATTCAAAGTCTAATGCTTCCTTACAACTGTTCTCAAAGACAGTAATAGGACTGCAATGATTATCTCAAATTGTCGTTGCTATTACTATTCTTTGCTGTTCATGTACAGTAACACTAATGATTCCTTATACCTGCCTCTATCAGGAAACCAGGCAATTTAACAGAACAACCTTTCCTATGTATGTTTTTGCTGTGTTGTTTTCAGTTAAAATATTTATGATGCGTTGTTTGGAGTTTTTTTCTTCCCCAACCCTGTCATTATTATTTGTAAAGGGTACACATTGCAGAGAAAATGGAATCGCTCTACACTATCACTGTATTTTTTGAAGCAGAAAAATTACCTGTATATATATAATATACAAAT
>VZTI01005702.1:1039201-1078404 GCA_013397865.1 Struthidea cinerea | reverse complement strand
CCTTCCCCGGGGTCCTTCTCGCCAGCCTCCGAGCCCCGAGGATGGATACAGTGGCCAAGTGGGGCGTGGGGCAACTTCAACCCCGTCCTGCGCTGCTACGGGTGCTGTTGACCCGGCTTTTGGGCACAGGGGACAAACTCTGGCTGCAGGCAGACTTGGAATCAACGTCGTCCTTCTGGGACGGCTGGACAGCACAGCTGCAACCGGGTTTGGGGATCAAACTGTGCCTTCCCACGCCGGGCTGTGCGGGGGTCCCATCATTTCTCGGACTGGTCAGGGAACAACAAACTGTAGCTGGTACTGATGAGCAGATGCATTTTCTGCTCCAGAGATTACCTATTAAACCCTCATATTCCCTAGAAGTAACCATCTCTAGCTATGTAGCATATGGCATTAGCTGTAATAAAGAAGGGCTGAAAGAAGGGAAGTCAAGTGGCTTCAAGGACACTAGACATAAAAGCTACTCGTGAAATTGGGGCTCCAGGCAGTGCTAGGACCAGGCACTGTCTGAACCTGACCCTGGCTGCTTTGAGGGGTTCCAGTTAAATTGCACTGTGCCTTTTGAGGTCAATCAATAAATATGATTAAAGATACCATCCTGCTGACATTTTCACCAAAATTTTTTACATTGTAAAACATGACAGCAAAGCTAATGTTGTTTGAGTAGACATCAAAAAGCCACTATGCAATTGCAGCTCCTCAGCGCAGTTTTATCGAAGCATGCGTGCGTGAGGGCTGTGGTGCAATAGGGAGATAGAATGTAAAGCCCCAAAATATCTCTGTTTCCCACTTTGGATTAAATAATTTTAAAATACCAGTGGCTTCCCCACTGCTTGTCTGGCTTCTGCAGGAGACTTCTCGACAGATGAGTGACAGAAGAGATGCTGTTATTTACAAATCACTGTAAACATTAACAAACTTCCGATCACAGGTTCTAACTCGGCATGCTTTCAGATTTTATGTCCATAATGCTGTTTATTTTTCACTCAAGACATCACACTGCGAATGTATACACGGACAGTTGTGTGGGGGAGGTGGGTGGGCAGAGGTGTGGTGTGTAACTTACTGAGGCACAACCAAATTCTGCTGGGTCTCACTGCATCTCTTTCAGGTGTTGAAACCTCTGGTTTCTCATGCCTCTGCTCACAGTTTCTGCTACCAAAAAAGGGGTGGCAGGACAAGGTGGGTCTTTACTGTTGCCACTCTGGTGCACAGCCTGCTGTGCTATCTCCAGTCCATCTTCATTGTCAGGGTACATTAAAATACCAGTGCTGCTACTAGAGTGATCCCAACCAGTGGGGAGTGGGGATTGCAGCAGAGCTGCTGCCTAGATTGAGCAGTCAGTACCTAAAACTTTACTTTGATTGAAGCATCCAGTTAAATAGGCATAAACTATTTGTGAAATGACTTAATTGCATTCCTATTTGTGTGGTGGTGGTTTTAACTGTGCTGTGGATGCTGAAGGCTTGGACGCTGGCAGAAAGCTGGAAAATCTCCCAGCGACCAAGCCTTCAGCATCCAAAATGTGCCATATTGAAAAAAAGTCTAGCTAACAGAGGTCACATGGGTATGTGTATATATATATTACTAGAGTTTGATACACTTTGGATTATATAGCAGGCAACAATTTTTTTGCATGCAGTTGTATTTCAGATCACGTGGCGTGCACGCATGCGTGTTTTATTACAAGAGCTGAATATATGCTGGTGTTACCTGTGATATGCTAAACCTTTGGAATGACCAGTCTCCTCAGGAGCAGTGCTCATCTATCCTGCCTGTCCTTTCCACTCTCTCCATACACACTTTCAGAGCCCAAATCCCTGAGCCCAAATCTTCTGAATGGCTTTCAGAGCTGGTGTCCTCTTTGTAAGGCTCTGCTTCTCCTGCCAGGGTGACTCATCACCTGTCACTCCTCTGCACCGCCTGGGCTCTGCTAATTCCATTCCTCATTTGTCATTATCTCTCTTGAGTGCCTCATTTCCCATCCTGCCCTTTGCAAAAGCCCCCCCTTAGCCTGCACATGATGTAACTTTCCTTCTCAAATCCCCTCCCGTAAAACCTTCTGAAAGACCAATCTTCTTTACTCATAAACCAAAACTCGATCAGAGTATTCTTCTGTTTTGGTCTGTATTTTGTCTTTTTGTACTGGATAACTCTGTAAAGGAAATCATCATGATAAGATTATATAGAAAATAGTAAAGACTGGATGTAGCTGCAAAAGGGATGGAAGGGTACCAATGTCTTTTAGCACTGATACTGTGTAAAACATAGAATAACATGAATTTTCTACTTGGAGGGAACTGCAAGTTCCTGAGAACTGTAAATATACTGGCTCTGTATGTACTGCTCCAGGGCTCCAGTGAAGCAGTGGATCTGTCCACCACCGAACAAGGAACAGCTGTTACAACAGCAGTGTCGAGTGCCGTGCGATGGAGATACCTCAAACAGCTCCAAGTGTGCTGCTGCGGGCACTAGAAGACTCCTAGCCACAGTACCTTGGATTTACTCTGTGAGTTACATTTTCCTCAAGGGCTTTCTCTGGGCAAAGACACAGCAGGCACTTGCCTCTGGCAGCAGATTTTTGGGAACAGCAACATAGTTGTGGTTCTGTTGCCCGCTTTGCCTGTGCCAGAGCCCTGGAAAGTGAGGGCTGTTCCTGTGTTGCAGGGTGGAGTCAGACATGCGGGGCAGCATTGCCAAGAAGAAGCTGACTGTTCAAGCAGCAGCAGTCACCATCACTCCGTCAGTGGGTGCCTAAACAATGAGCCCAAACTCTGCCAGGATGCCTGGCTCCACACCTTTTACTCCCCTTCCCAGGATAGGGCTGGATCAGCCCCAACTCCTTACCCTCAGGTTCGACTGATATTTCTTGTGTTGTCTAGAAGCTTGATGCTTACCCTTCTTCTTATTCACAAGCAGTTTGGATATCTCAGTATCCTAACTAAGGTCCTGACAGTTTGGACACATCTGTATCAGGTTTAAAAATAAACACCTGAACCATCAGGGAGTCTTCCTTCACACACCTTTTCCAGCAAAAGCAGGATGAAACATTCGCTTTTACAAACGTTTCATGCTATTCACATCAATTTCCTGCATGTTTACAATTTAAGATGCTAATTCTCAGAAGAAAAACAGGTGGAAAAAGCAGCTGCAATCTTGTGCAACATGTTGGTGAATGCAGCATTGCAGAGACTGTGCTGGGCAGCTGGGTTCTCTGTTTCATCACGGAAAAGGCATTGCAATTGCTCATCTCACTGCTTTTCGCTTCAGACTCTGCAAGTGAAGCTATAAATCCAGAGAGGCAGAAGAAGGAGGTAGGCAGGCAGGTTTGGAGGTGTGTGCCTAAAGGGAGAGAAGGAAAAAGGGAATCAGCAGTAGAGTGGATGGAGGAGCAAGGACCACCTGAGAAGACTGAAAAACAATAGTTCAGAAATACTGGGAGACACCGAGGTGAGCAGGCTGAGTGGCTTCATGTACTGCCATCAGGACGGGGATTCTGTCCCTTTTGGGTCAGATGACTAGTAAGATCTGAAATTTGTCATTTAGCTTCATGGCACTTTTCATCCAGAGTTGAAAGAGATGTCAAGAAGTGAATGAGCATACTGTGGTATGGACAAATGAAGTTATTCTCAGCACCTTTCAATTACCAGTTGAAAAAGACTCAGCAAAATATTTGGACTGGCCAGGTTACCACAGTTTTCAGAAGTGGAAAGGATAATTTCCTATCCAGTATTGTCACAAGATTTTTGTTAGTGTGTGTATGTAACTACAGGCTAAAGCAACTACATAAGAATGAAATTATATTATTTGTAATAAAGATTTTTGAGGCAAATTCTGCTCTGAACTAAAACCCCATAAATTTTAAGGAATTCCAGTGAAATTTGTCATCATCTTACTATTCCAAAGCTCCACCGAGTCCTTTGATTTTTTCTTTTTCTTTGATTCATATGCAATGGCTTGGCTTTAACTCACCAAAGTTTTTAATGCACTGAGATCCAGCTACCTGTCTTGTTATTCATGCTGAGTTTGTTCTCTGCTGCAGATAATAAGACTCTAGATGCTCAGAACAGTATGATTGTTGAGATGTCTTTTTATTCCAAGAGATGTGGATTGACTAGCCGAGATTAGTTGGGAGAACAAGATCTTCCAGTTCACAGGGTCTGTTACTTTGTCCTCAAAGCTATGAGACCATGTGGAGGAAGAAGACAGAGACAACATACTTGCATTTCTTGTTCCTTTAGCATAGCAATGTTGATGACTTAGTAAACCTTAGAAGGCACACTCTGGAAGGATTCTGTTTCCACCCTTTTTAGCTAGCACTGGCTGAAACGTGTGATGAATCACTTCCCTGATGTTTGCTTGACCTAGATGAACTATTTATGTGCCTCTGGCTCAGCTGGCATTGGTTCAACAACCACTGTAATCCCCTGCCTTCACTTCACCTTCTGAACTTCACACCTAATGTTGGGAAGAATCAGATGAACTCTAAGCCATTTTATCAAAGTCCATTCTTTATCTTACTAACCTGAGCAGTTTTCTTGCTGCTGAGGGCTTGCTTGGATGAAAAGAAAGAGTATGGAAAAGAAACAATGTGCAAAGTTTCATTGGCAGTAAGAATGAAGTCCTGTCCTTTGACTTCACATATATACAGAAGTCCTAGGATTTCCCTGAACTTTGGCATCTGAGCCAATAGCTATGGTTGAGCTAGAGCAAATCTTCTGGAAAAAGAGATTTTGAAATCTTTAGTGATGGAAAATCCATTACAAGTCTTACTAAGTTGTTCTGTGCTCAGGCTTATCCTTGGCTGTAAAGAAAAATGGTTTTCTCTACTCTGAATTTTTCTAGCTTCAGCTACTAGCAGTTTGATCCTGTGTCTTTACACATAGGACTAAAAGTTCATTATTTCTGCATGTCTGTTCCTTTACAGCCCATGCTTATGCTACTTTTTCCTTCATACACTTGAAAATGGTCCTTAAATATCAGGTGATTAAATCTTCTTAAGGATTGCTGGGCCCTCCTTTGAGCCCTTTCCAAATTCTCATCATCTTTTTGAATGTTGCACATCAAGAACACAGGCTTTTCCAGCTCTATTAGACATCAGGGGACATACACAGAGAACAGTTAACCTTGTGTGTCTCTATGTCAACCTATAGAGATCACACCGGTATTTACAAATTTTGGGTCTTGCTGAGACGAAGCCCAAGATTTATTTAGATTCCAGGTTAGACTCCCCATCCTCTCATACCTTGACCTGCAAACATTCTTCACTCCAGCATGTCTCCTTACAGACAGGAGAGTGTGCAGAAACATATGCTGTTTTCTTGAGCCAGGCTTACAAGAAAGTACTGGAATAACTTCCCCATTGATGAGGGAAAAACTCTACCTCTGAAGAGCAGATTAGGCAAAAATCTGTCAGAACAGCTGGTTCTTTTTTGGAAATGGGGAGGGATGGAATGACTTTGAGGTCCTCACCTGCCCTACTGACAATCTAACTACATATTGTCTTCAATTTTTTTTCTCTTCCTTTTCCAACAATGCCATAATTTGTGTCATTGGCAAAGTTCTCAGTAACAACTTCATAGATTGTTCTGTATCATTACTAAAAACATAGTTAAATACTGTTAGGTCAAGAAATTATCTCTTTGAGTCCCCATTAAAAATCCATCAAGCTGATAAAATTTTCCCCATTTATGGTGACGTTTTTAGACCTAGAACTAGTCAGTTTTTAATCAATTTAGAATAATACAAATTCAATACCGCTTACATTAATTTCCTAATTAAAATGTCAGGTAGTGTGAAGCTGAATACCCCTGAAAAGTCTATAAGATCAAACTCATTTCCTTTATCAGCTAATCTTTTAATTCAGTTTTAATTTCACCAGATATATTTATTGAGTGGTGGTACATATGTTGTCCTCCCTTAATCCTTTACTGACCATGACCTGTGTTAACTGTTCCATTGTATTACCTGGAATTGTTTTTAGCTCTGAAAGACCTCTCATCACCCCACCTATTCCATATATCTCAAAATGCTGACATAATATTAGCTGTCTTCTGCTTTAATGTTCCTAACCATTCAAAATCGGTTGAAGTAGCATGTGTTGGTCATAGAGCTTGTTAGTGTTCACACTTAAAATCCTTGAGAAGAAGCTGTTAGATACTGAATCTTTAACACCAGGGCAGCCAGTAAGCAGAACTTTTCTCAAGAAACTATTGACCTGATGATTTCAAAATGTCTTAAGTTAGGATTTGCTTAACATCACCTTCAGTTATTTTTAAAATAGAAAATATGTTATTACCTTGCAGTATAAGTAATTTAACTCTTTGTTTTCCAGATGGTTTTTGAAATCTTTTATTTATTATTCCCAGTTCTATCATTTCTACCTAGTACTGGACAAATAATTGTTTGACCTACTTTAACTTCTTGAGTACTTAACTCTTTCTTACTGTTACTTTTTCTATCCATGGATCTATCCTCTTTTTTTTCCATTATGATTTTTTTTCTAAAATCTCTATTTCTTTTTTGTCTCCTGTATTTTATAGAATGTATTTGCATTCATACTAGTACTGAGTCCATCTGTTCTCTGTTAACCAGAAGAGCCTCCGTTCTCAGTTGGACTGTGGTTTTGAAAGTATCTCCTAGAATGTTTTAAGCAATTCCTAATTATTATTCCCTTTCTATTTTTTTTCTTTCTTTTCAGCTGATTTAGCTTCAAACTGCTTTCAGCTTTGTGAGACTGGATTTCTCGGGTTTTTTTAATGGAAGTTTTTCTTTTTTTTTTTTATTTCCAAGAACATGTATAGCTGTCTGAACTATCTTCTGATCACACATCACAAAAGCAATTAAGTCATGATACCTTGGTTTTAAGTAATCTCTGTAAAGCAATCTCTGTATTTTAGTGACAGGCTTCTCTACCAGTCAAGACTTAGTCTAACACATACTCCTTCCATGTTAGATGCTAAATTTTTGAGGCCAGGGAAGCCATCCTTAGTGAGCAGAACTCTTCAGAAGAAACTATTGACCTGACAGGGTATCATTCCTGACCCTTTCTGGATGCAGATTTAAAGTGAGTCCATAGAGATTTTTTTTCACTTGGCCACGTTGTCAATGAAGAAGAGGCATGAAGAAGATTTTGGAAATATTGAGTGGGATCATCTTGACGTGTTAATTTCAGTTCTGACGTGCCTCCTTCTGTTTGAAACTCAGCTTGAATAGTTCCACTGCTGTCCACAAGTACCTGAAACGAGGTTGTAGCAAGGTGGGGGTTGGCCTCTTCTCCCAGGCAAAACTAGTGATAGAGTGGTTAAGCATTGGAACAGGTTCCCCAGGAAATCGTGGAGTCACCATACTGGGAAGTGTTCAACACCTGAGAAAACCTGGCACATTGTGATATGGTCTAGTGGGCACAGTGGTATTCAGTTGAAGGTTGGATTTGGTGATCTTGGAAGTGTTTTCCAATCTTACTGGAAACTATGTTTTATCTTTCTCTGTCACAGTGCAGCAGTTACCCCTAAAATGCCTTTGTGTGTTGCAATAACTTGGAAGGTATGATTATTTGGATTTTCACAATGCTTTTATGGTTTCTTCATATTCATGCTCTAGGAAGGGAAAAGAATGGTCAAAACAACAACAGGCCAGTAACTTCCCCCTCCCCCACCTTTTGTTTTTTATGGGCTTAAAAGCTCATTAACAAATTTCTAAAAACAGAGACTGCAAAGATGTGTTTAACTTTCTGAGAAAGCCCATCTTGGAAGGTTTTTTGAAACTCTTATCACTAAATGGTGTCCTTGGCCTTCCCTCTCCAGATGAAAACATGAAAAGATGTTCAAAATTAATGTTGATGGCAAACATGTCCTTAATAACATTTTATTTTAAAACACTCCCATGGTTTAAAGAAAGACAGTATATGTGCCTGCCAAGGGAGAAAAAAAGACATCTTTATGAACAAGACTATTTAAAACTCAAAACATAAAAAGAGGAAAAAACCCTCAGTGATATCTGACAGACAAGAACATTGTACTGATAAACATATCTTATTTGTTCAGTGTTGGCATTAAAGCAGGATGCAGTGAGTAGAAGGGAAAATGCCATCTGTATTAGAAAACTCTATGTATTTTTAATTAAAAACTTGATTTATATGGATCAGATTTATCTGTATTTTTATTATCTGGCAGAATTAAAAACAACCTCACAAACCTATAGTTGCTTCAAGCAACAGGGGTCAAGCAGTGAATTGTTTTATCCTGCGTTTGCTTTAAAACAAGAGGGGTACTGACTGAATATTTTGCTTAGGAGTTCCAAGAAGGAGACCATTGCACTCCAATCTATTCCCTGCAAATAAGTTAACAGCAGTTGTCTTGGAGATGATGAAGTTATTGCCACTCCATAGGACAAGTAGCAACAGTCCGCTTGGAGGCCTGTGCCTTTCAAAGGGGGATGCATTTGGTAATTTATGCCCTGATTTAAAGTTGAGTGCAGTTCATAGGAACTACCACCACCATTTTCATTAAGTTATAGATCAAGTAGTTATTAAATAAGGATTGCAAGACTAAGCATGTGATAAATTCACTCCCCTGGGAATCACCTGGCACCAAATACCAGGCCTCACATTTAATCAAGTTATCAGAGAAGCTGAGATACATAAAGACCTGTTTTACTCAGCATCTGTTCAGTGACTATTAGACATCTGGAATGTACAAATCCTAAAGAATATTTTATACCTACAAACATTTTTAACCCACTCAATGCCTAGGATGAAATACATTGAGATAGTTCATTAGTCTAGCATTTTCTAGTCTTACAGTAAAAAAATCCCAAACAAACCAAAAGGGAAACAGGGGGAGAAGAAGCTATTTCTTATGGACGAAAGTAGATCAACATTTAAAGATTTGCCACTAAAGCATACCTGTAGGTATATTATTGTATGAGCATCGGACAGAAAAGTATTTATTCCTTAAGTCATGAAGCAGCTACTTATTTTCTAGTGTCTTTCCACATTTGAATTACAGAGATGATGTACAGTACATGATGCATATACTTTTGCCTTTTCATGATGTCTCTTCATCTTTTTCCATGCTCCAGACCATATTCCAGAAAAATTTCATCATTCCTTTCACAGAAACATCTGTCTAACCATAAAATGGACCTTTTTTTTTTGTTGTTTTGTGGCTTCCATCACAAGACTTAAAGGCACCATATTTTACAATCTAACACATTTAGATTCAGTGAAACTCTATGTTACTGCACACTAATGTAATAATGAGAAATGTAATTAAAGTCACTGCTATAATAACATCTTATCGGAATGCACAATGAAGATAAACTTGCTTATTCCAGAGACAGAGGGCTTATTGCATAGGAAGCAGCTTGTTCTGATGGATTCTTTGATCTACAACTGGTATCTCTGTTAACTGGAGGAGTGGGGAAGGGCTCGATATATATTGCCACATTTTCCTTTGGCTGCCAAAGGGAGGATAATTAAAAATAAAGGGGGCTTCAGGATCAAAGAAATGGAAAAAGTTACGCTGCCTAGTCAACAGGCTGAGGGAAAAAGTTTTTAACAAGATCTTCATTAGTAAATATTTAGATGGCACAGATGCTGAATAAACACCTCATTTAGCTACAGACTTCAGCAGAACAATTACTGTATGGAAAAAAATCAAAAGATTCAAAAGAAAAATAAAACTAGGTTGGTGACTAGTACGTAAACTGTGTATAGAAATACCTCAACTATGCACAAGGTATCAGATTTTCTTCATAAAGGGCGAGAAATTACTCTGACTCATCTCTCCATATTTTGTACACGAATGAGATGATGGTAACTGAAAGCCTCAGAGAAGGCTCAGAAGTCAGTCCCTGGGAACTGGGTGAGATAGTTCCAGCAAACTGGCCCTTGGCACTGTGTATCTCAAACCGGGGTGCCCAACCAGCTCCAGTCTCTTCCAAAGGAGGCACTAACAAGCACAAGGAAAGAGAGAAGAAAAGGAGTGATTTCTTTATTCTACTGAAGTCTTGCGAAAGCTGGAGCACAACATTAATTGTTTATTCCAAATACTTAAACACTCAGTGCAAGGGTCCATGTTTGCAGACTCCAAGTGGAAATGACTCAGCATGCTAAAAAGAAAAAGAGCAGGCTGTCCTGTTGTAATTCACATAATTAAAATATTCTGCCTAAATGCATTACATCTCCCCACACACATCAAAGGCTTGTGTTTCTTCAAACTCTCCATTTACATTTAGGGAAGCCAGAGTTCTTAAGCTCTTATGAGAGAGAAAATATGATGTGGTCCGGGCATCTCTGCCTTGGTGTGCATAACAAATCCCAACACTGTGTAAAACACCAGGTCCCAGGCAAAGATGCCTTATTTTCAATACATATTGCAGCACCACCACTGCTCTATTACCCTTTGCAGTATCAAGGCCAGTGTGTCTAATTTAGTTTGTACATCAGCCTGTATTGCCATAAGCCTGCATTTGGGTCCACCAGTAGCCCAGCACTGCAGGAAAACTAGGTTGCCATTGCCGATTAAGGAACAGGCAGGAATTTATATCCTAGTTGGCATATTCTTAAAGGTTTTTGGTTTACTTGCTTTTTGAATGTTGTGAGGGGAAGTCCTGGGAAACAGAGGTCTGCCTAGAAGAGTGGCATGTGTGAATGGGCAAAGGCCTGCTCTGTCACTGTTGGCATTTGGTTAGGGCTGCTCGTGGTTACTGTGGCTTTAGATAGCCTCTGTGGCTTTTGATGGAGACTTTCTTCATCTGCACTTGTGAAGTGTTTGCTCTCTTGCCTGGCAGCCTCCAGGTGATGGAGAATGCAGGTGGAGAGGCAGCAATTTAGGAAAATAAGGACTCAGCAATCCCCATGTGGAAAGAGCAGCAGCTGTGGGCTTTGGGCCAGCAATAAAAGTGACAATCATTGCAGAGGTCTCCTGAAAGCAAGGAGAAGCAAGCAGTAATGCTTGTCTGGGCTGCTTGCACTGGGACTAACTGTGCACTGTGGGTGCAGCCTCGTGGGGCTTTGCTGGGAAGAGACATTGACAGGGAAGATGAGGGGCAGGCACTTAGTGCTTGTTGTAGCCTCTTGTATCATGCCCTGGAGAAGAGTTATGTGAGCAAGGTGAATGATCACCTTGAAAAATGAAAGTTTTAGAAGAAAAGGTGGTTGCTATTTTCCCTCTACAGCCCAGCTGGGCCTACAGCTGGGATGGTTTCAGGTCAAGGATGGTAACGTGAAGAGAGTGAGGGTAGGGACCAGGGTGTGATGGTGTTACCCCCCTGTCTCTGGATGTCTGCTCAGATCTTTTCCTTGGCTTAGGGGGCTGTGTTCTGGCTGACTGTGATGGACAGCGTCAGGACTCTTCTGGTGGGGGCAGCCACTCCAAAAGCTGGAGCCTGTCACCTGGCCCACATTCTTCTTGGCTGAAGCAACATCTCCCTTCAGGTTTCTTTAATGTGATTTGGCATTTCCAGTGGGTTGGCGCTACTTACTGGGGTATTGTACTGCGTATCTCGTGAAGACAAGACTTAGAACTGGCCACTATAAACAACTTCCACATAGTTCAGGGGATGACGAAATGAGACCTTGGACTGAGCATATTTTAGAAAAATTTCCTCATTCAGTATTTTCCCATGATACTCCCAATCTAGTTTTCTCTAGCAGAAGTAACCAATCATTCTGTGGCATTTAGTCTCATGCTACAAAACATCGGTTTCCCAATTAATTTTCCCTCTTAGTGAAGAGTTGGGGAATAGATCTCATTTCCACAAGATGGGTGTATAATCCCTTTTTGTTACAGTTTTGATGAGTTAGAGCAGTTCTCCCCGCCTGTCTCAGCCCCTCAGTTGAAAGCTGTCGGGCATAAAAGGTGGTGCTTGGTACTCATAGGAGAGTGAGCATCAGACCATCATCTGAGGAAGGCAGGCAGTAGGGGCTGCATCACCACAGCAAAGTAATAGTTACAGCAAAATGGAGCAGAGAGGTTTTGGATCCTGTTAGCTTAAAGGAATTTAATCTGCGGTACCTCCTTTCTGAAAGTCATTGTGCTATGGAAAGGTCCAGCATGAGGCCACTGAACTCTGTTGGGCCACTGTTCAGCAAGGAATGCAAGACTCTTGAGGACACAGACAAAGTGGAGAGGTACACACCCTCCCTTTTAACAGAAAAATGTGTCTGAGAATGGGAAGTCTTGGTTCCTGTCCATGTGCTGGAAACTGCTTTACAACACTTGCCTGAGAAGCAATTGAATAAATTCCTCTGTGGCACTGGAAACAAGACAGAAGACTCCTTTCCCAAGGGGATATTTAAACTTTTCATTGGAAAAGATTTAAACTTGTCATTCGACATATTTTGTCAGCAATGATTTTATTACTCAGTGGCTATTAATCATGGGCCTTACTGTGGCATTCATATTTCAAGTCATTAGCCTTTTATTTTCTGGCAAAAATGTAGTAGATCTGTAAGAGTGACTGTTCCCTGCTGTTGAGAAAGCCGTGGCACCATAAAACTTGAGAAGCCTTGCACTAATGTAATCAATCTACGAAATGACAGCTATATTTGAAATTCTGTGTGCACGTATAATGCCTCACAACGGAAAGCAAATACTGGTAGCACTGCCGTGTTGTGGCTCCGCACCAGCATTTGCTGAGTTTCTTGTGTGGAACTACTTCTATGCTGCAAACCCTTCTTCTTCTTCTGGAAGGTCTGTTCCCTCACATTTGGTGGTGCTTATCCAACACCAAATGCTGTGTTGGCTACGTAACATTCTGATGTCAGGTTTGCATCCCAGCACATCTTCTTCCTTTTTTTTTTTAATTACATTTTCTTTCAGATATGAAAAATAATGTTTGCCACTGACTTTACATCCAGTGAATGTTTCCTGTCAGTTTTTTACTGTGTTAAGCAAAGATCTGGGAAACCTGAGTCAATTTATTTTGAAGTTCTTTATGGTGATACTGACTACAAAGGCAACAGCCATCTTAGGAGCATTGTGTACTTTCGTCTGTCCTCTTCTTTGAGAATGAAAAATTAATCTCTACAGGACACAGTCCCATCTAGTATGGGATTCAATCCTGAGTGTATATAAATGCAGACTAAATTGCGGGGAAAATGTTGACAAGTAGGCAGCAGCAACATGGAAAGAACAAACCTTTCGTAAACCTAGGAATTTCCTAAGAAAGTTTTAGGGTCCTCATAAATTATTATCTAGGCACAGCTGAGAACAGCAGTCTACATTCCTACTGAATTTTCCTAACTCTTAAATATCTGACTGAGTGCAGCAGTGGCTTTATGAATGACCATTCTGCAAATGCTTTCCCCAAACATCTTGCTTGATGGAAAAATAAAAGCTCTTGCACATTGCTCGAACTTGTGCAGTGATATTATGCATTAGATTTGCACTTAGTAGCAAAGACAGCATTCTCCCCAAAGTAATCACAGTGCATAATAAAGCTTCCTTAAAGTGGGGAATGTAATTGCCTGGTGTTGACTGCACACCTACAGAACTATAAGCCTAATGCTTGCATTAATAGAGAACATCTCAGGAGCAGAGGAGCTAAAATCCCAGGATTTTTAGTGCAGCCTGCAGGCAGGGTAATTGGGGTCCCAGGTAATCAACAAAATGACTTCATATTCCCTGTGAATGTTTGCTGTTCACAGCAAGGAGCTTCTATTCCAACATATTAAAATCTTTTGTCCTACCACTGGAAAATTCAGTAGGGGTTTTTTGAGGGTAATTAAATTATCATGCCCATCTTCCAGATTAGGGCTAGACTGATTTACTGTATAATCTTGAGTAAATCAGGAGTAGCCAGGAATAGAAAGAATGCTTCATTATTTTACAACCCAGAGAAATCATTACATGTGAAATTAGATTCCTCTAAACCATGCAGGTCTGTTCAAGGCACTCCTGAAATTCCTTTGTGATGGGCAAGGGTGCACACAGCAATATCACTCTTCCCGCACTACTTTCTCCAAAACCTCTAAGTATTGGAGGCAGAGCACCCATGGTTTCAGGGAATGGAGTGGGCCTTACAGTGAATTTTCCTTCCTTCAGTCTTCTCAATATAAGATAAAACCCCATTCTCTCAGCTCTGAATGATTGTTTGGGGGTACACAAGTAGTGACCCTGCATTTGGGACTTTAACATGATCCTCTTCTACTTTCTGGAAAAGGATATGTCCAGGATAAGATGTTAGCTCTTCTTTGGTTCTTATGAGGCTTAGGAAGGTACTGGCAAGTATGTGAAAGACAAACATCACACATGTAGACAAAATGGTAACATCTCCCCTCTGCAGTATTTCTGTAGGATCTGACAAATCACAGCATTCCTTATTCTTTGTTTAATACTTAAAGATGAATGGCTCTATTAAGTTGTCTAGCTCTATTTATTCATTTTGGTAAACAGACTTTTTCAGTAATTAATTAGTTTGATAAGTGAACTGAAAAGGTCCAGATTTCTTCTGCCATGGGATCACTATATGCGGATATAAGTGAGGGTGCAAGAATTTCAGAGGTGTCATGGAAGTTGAGGAAATACATGAAAACATGAGTAGTGCATGCAGAAGTTGCTTAAATCTAATATATTCTTGTGCAGTCAACCATTCTTTTTTCTGGCTTTCTAGCAAATAGTAGAATGAAATTGCTTGCTGTCTCTGTTATGAGAATAATTTTTGTATTTGTCCTTTTTGTAGTCCCCTTGCAGTACTCTTGCAGAAAACTGGTTATTTTTTATTCTGTTCCTGTTCTTATGAAGCATTTTATTGAGAAAATAAATTGTCAAGAATAGTAAAATTAGACATAACATCAGAAAACATTTTTGTGAGACTACAATTTTACTGTTCGATGGAAAACCAGTAAAGGTTGTTTTAACCTCATCTATGTTTCATCTTTCATTATCACAAAACCTTCTACCAGGGCAGAACCTAGCCAGACTTGTAAAACAACCAAAGGGAGAGCTGACACAGTTGATTACAATTTCCAAAACATATGACTTGGCTTAAAAACTGGAAGATGGCCATGAACATCGTTTTGGTTTTTTTTTTTTTTTTTTTTTTTTATTTCTTTTTTTTTTTTTTTTTTTTTTTTTTTTTTGTGTTTTTTTTTTTTTTTGGCAGCAAGATATGGAAGTTATCAGCAGTTCTGTTGTTGAGACCTTAAATGGCAGACCTAGTCAGCCAAAAAGAGTTAGAAATTCCTTGTGGTTTTGACCTTTTTCCTAGTTTGACAGCAGATGACTGAGAGCATGCAGTGCATAGTTTATGACAGCCTGTGCAACTGAGGTTGTAGTGTGGCTACAGGATGAAGCCTGTCCTTGACATAATTAGCTAAACCTTTCTCTACTCTACAAAGATAGGAAGATAAGGATTAGTCTCACATGTGGAAGGCTGCTTTCCAGAGACTAGGCAAAGTGAATTTGCCAAAACTGTTTGCAGAACTCCACGATTCTTGATCATCCTGTGGTTCAAGTAGCTCTTCTGATCTTCAGTCCAAAAGCTGACACTCAATATTTCCCTTTGTTTTGTAATGGGATCTTTATACAGCTCCAGAATAACCCCATATGAAACATCAAAACATGGCAAAAACCAGATGGGAATGCCAGAGTTCATGTCACCTCATTCTTCAAGAATATTGCATAGAATGTGCCAGCAACAAAGGCTTGGATTCAGTCTAGATACTGAAGTTCATTCTGCTGGAACAACAAATTGATGAAAAGCCAGTGTAGGAAAGTGGTCTTGACAGCAGAACACAAAGAAGCAAGGAAGGCAGAGCCTGACTGATGCAAAGGGATGGACCTGAGGGGGGGTTAAGGTCATGCAGGTAAGAAGGATCACCTGTGGCTAAGACATTTTTGGAAGGATGTTTGTTTGGTCTGCAGCTGTTTCTTCAATACTGAAGAGTGTTCTGGTACTTGGAAAACTAAGCCCAGCAAGCGGGAGTGGAAAAGTTTTGTTTGTTTTTTTTTTTTACACCAGGGAAATATCTAATTATGCAGCCAGGGCAGTTGAACAGATACATGAATGAAAAGTTAAGTAGATTAAAATACATCAAGGGAAATGGAGGCTAGTTAGCCCTTTCTTTTCTGATGGATCTATTAAATGAAATCATATTCTAGCACACCCCTCTCAGCTATGATCTCACAACTATTACTTAAGCTTGGTCATATGAAAACATAACTTCTCTTCCCAGTAAGAAACAAAGGTTTGTCTGTAGCTTCTCCCCTGAGCCTCGATGACCCCTTGGGCTTGTGTGCTCAAGACTCCCTTACGTGCTGTTGGATAACGCAATAGGCACGACATGGTAGCATCCTGTTCTTAACCTCTGAATCCCTATCCCAAAGAGGTAGATAACTTATGGTCCAGCTGGCAGGCTGCAGCACTCCAACAGTGCTGGAACACTACTTTAATTCATGCCCCTTGAGCTATTACAGACATGCCACTGCATCCCTAAGAAACACACACAGATCATAAATAAGGTTAGATGTTATTTTAAGTAATAAACACTAAGATACAGAAATTTCATTGCAGCCATCTTTGTCTGTCTCTTCATTTTGCCTATTTTTAGTTTGCAGTCAGCATTATGACTGTGAACTCAAGGAACACTTGGACAATAGGTACATAAATAATTATGGATAGGTCTCCAGAGCCTTAAACATTAGCAGAGAATTCAAGTTAAATGCTGGCTGTGACTATTCCATGGCTTGGAAATACAAGCTGTACCAATACATACTGCAATAATTTTATTTCCCATGGTGAAAAACTAACCTGGACATTGGTGGTGGTTGAAGGGTCTGCACAGAAGCTTTGAGAATTGCAAACTGAACACAATTCTGCAGCGCAAACTGGAGCCATCCTCTATGTTTGTCTGCTTACACTTCACAGCAGTGAACTCCGAGTACTTTCCATAGATTAAGACTGATTAAACCTGTGCGATTACTCATTTAAGAGTTACCCTGCCTTGTGATAATGCTGCAGTGTTGCTGAAACCTTGGAGCTATTAGCAGCTAGAGCTGTCACAGGAAACATACTGCACATCCGCAGACATGCCGGAGAGTAAAAAGAGAGATTTTTACTGTTTTTCCAATTGATATTTAAAGCACAAGCTAAAAATATAGCTTGTAAGGATAAAAACTAAGTGTGTATCAAGGGATATTGCATTGCTATTGCATTGGGTTGTGATAAAAAATAGTAACAGTAAAGAAAACTTGTGTAAACTACTGAACATTTTCTACTAACTTGATTTTTTTTGGCATGTGTTTTTCAAAGAGGACTCTTTGATACTAAGTCACCTTTCGAAAAAATCTCTTGTGAAGTATTAGCAAAGTGGTGAAGAAAAGTAAGGTTTTTATGCAGAGATATACAAATATTTTTTTAAAAGCCCTGAAATCTATATTTATGAAAGTACTATCTATGCAGACATTGATGTCAGCAGTCATCAAAAACATTATGTTACAGAATTACCACGTAGATTTTCTCTATTTGTTTTTATCTCCTTTTCACAGTCTGTGAGAATTCTTTGTTTTGAGTCTTTGGAGGGCTGGGTCATGCAGGACAGTGAGTAACCCAGAAGACTTTCACCTCCTGCAGGTCACCCCTGCAAATGCAAGGCTAGGAAGAAATAGAAGTGAAGAGTCCACTGAAACACAAATAAATGTATTTCTGCAATTTTACAAAGAGAAGCATGAGGACAAGTTAGGCAGAGCACTGGTTTGAGTGATAGCCTTGGTGATCAGGGAGGTTGTTTATATCCCAGGCACTTGGTTCTCTCCACGATCTCTGCAATTAAGCAGGCCTGCATAAAATGGGAATCAACCAGCCTTTTTCCTAGTAGGAATGACAGAAACATTCCACTCAAACCTCCCGTTTCATGATGTTATCACTTCGTAAAATCAAGTGGGGTCTCTGGAACATATCAAGAGCCAGAGTCAGATCTTTCTTGATGGAGCTCAGTAATTAAAGGCCTCATTTTGAGAGGGCAACAAGACCTCAGGTCTTGTGTAGGCTTAAAAAAGGAGGAATTTACATTTCCTGCCCTTGGAAAGTGTACTAGCCTCCAGGTGACAAGTCAGCCTACAAACTTATGGTGAGTTCATAGCTGTCAAAAGGGGAAGCCCTCCTTCTCCTGTTGCACTCTGTGCCTGCTGGACCACTCAGGGAGTCATTTTAGATCACTGAAATGGTACAAAACTATCTCGGAAGATAGGGGGAAAAAAAGCAAACGTAGAAGATGGCATCTTGCCATTCTAGTGAGCTGAACTGGCTTGAGGGAGACTCTAAGCAGCGGCAGAACAGGTGTAGAGGGAGCAGGAATACTCTTCTTAATGGCTCAATGTAATTAACCAGTACATCTGCTTCTGAAATTATACCCAGGAGAATCTTTCCCTGATTCTGGGATCCCTGTGCAACAACTGAGGTGTGCTGGGCCTGAAGGAACACAGAGGAGAGCAGAGCAAAAATCTAAACCCAAGTGTGAGTCTAAAACATGCTTCTGTTGGAACCTATGTGTGGTGAGTCCTGGTCTGCTGTTACAGCCTGTGTGTCCTGTATTTTATAATCTGCAAATAACTGCATAGGAGCTGAATATGCTACCCAGAAGACTTGTGATTGCTACACGAGTGACAGAAGGCAAAGCCAACTGTCCTTCTCAGCTAAAGTAAATCTTTGGTTTCTCTCTGGATTTCAACCTCAGCTGCAGATCATTCTCCTTTTCTATTTCTCCCCATTCTCCTTCCATCCCAGTTGGCTCCTTTTTTATTCCAGGTTATCCCCACTGCAATGTGTTAAGCTACACCTATGGAAGCAACCCTTGTAGGCCCCTTCCAGCTCAGAATATTCTGTGATTCTGTGAAGCCACACTGTAGCAGGTGTTCTGAGAAGGTGATACTTGATTCTAGTAATGGCAATGAGGAGTTGTGATTGATTCTGCAGAAGCGACAGAGATATATCCAGACAAGGTAAGAGAATAAAGCCTGTGAAGTCAAACTGAATATATTTTTTGAGAATTTATTCCAGCACTTTATAGAAAACTGAGGTAACTCTAACAGAAGCAAAACTCAAGTCAGTATTACAGAAAAGTAAGAAAAATCACCGGTGAATTCACATGTGAAAGTACAACCATACACTGTTCATTCTTTAAAGTTCTTCAAATTTGTACAAGTTTCAGAGAGACAGCTTGGCTTAGTTTGTTGGCAATTCACAGCTACTTTGAAAGCACAAATGAAACTGCTACTGTACTGTACCACAGAGTGACATTAGTATGAAAGAGTCAAGACCCCTCCCTCCATCTCTGATCTCATTTGAAGTGTGACAACACCAGACTGGCATTACTAATGCACAGGTCCCCAACGTACACTGGGTCTCACTTTTGCATGCTCTGAGCTTTCCATACCCTTTTCACTACAGATCTGTAGACATCAAGGACTCCCAGCCTTGAGCATTCAGTAATAAGTATGTATTAGCAAAACACATTTATGAAAGACATTTTAAAATTATATGTGCTTTCTTCTTGGACCTTCTACAGTCTGGAAAAGATCTGCAGTTTTATATCAGGAAAACTATTTCAGCTTGAGACAAAAACATTTGGAATGTCAAGGGACTACTGAAAGTCCTGAGAACAACTTCATGAACGTTACTGTTATAACTCAGGAAAATAATCCATTAATGTTTCATAACATTTCATAACATTGAATCTAAATATGCATCAGCGTGCACCATGAATGGTAACGCCAAGTTGCAATATGGCCTAAAATTTCCAGATATAACAGAAACAAATGGTTGTGGTCACTCACAGCAGAACATTGCACAATGTAGAATAGAGTGCCACTTTTTAATATGCATAAGGAGATTCCAGATGTATGATGAGACAAAAGCAGATATATTTATTTGAATGAATTTATAAGACATGTTAAAGCTACTATTTAATAAAATAAAACCCCGATTACCACATAAGCAAATCTTTTTGGAAATGCTTTCTTTTTTCAAAATGTACAAATACTCTGCTGACAATCTTACAAAACACATACATGCTGCAAAAATGAAACATACAAGAGGAGCAATGAAGAATTACCTCAGCTTTCACCACCACTTCACTTGATTGAAACTGTTCTCGGGTTCCATTAAGCATAATAATATATTTGGAAAATGTAAATAACCTAATTACATTTTTTTGCTTCAAGCTTCCAGGCACCAGTCATATATCGCAGTCGTATAAAAAGAAGATCCCTGCCCATCTGCAGCCAGCTCCAAAAGGGAACTAACTTAGAACCTGTGATAAATGAAGAAGAAAATCAGAATGACATTGTTAGAAAAAAATGGGCACTGGCAAGAACACATTTAAGCAGTCATGAACCTCTGCATTCTCAGCACACTCAGCCCCACCACCTTAACATGAATAAAAAATTTATATTTTGAAAGTTATTGCTTTATAGTAATTACATTATGCCATAGGTGGGAGACTCTAGTTTGCAAGCAGCACAGTAGTTCCATGTATGTGACAAAATGCACAGTGTTCTCCGTGACAAGATTTGTTCAAGTATATAGGAACCTGAACACCAATAATTCAGCAAATGATTTATCTAGCAACTTTGGAGAAGAGGACCACCACCTTGTCTTAAAACAATAATATGAAGGTGCCAATCTTCAGGCAAGGCAAGGAACCCACACTATAAAACCAAGCCTTCTATAATCTCTGCTAACATTTGGGTTAGGTGCAAAGTACATGTGGAACTGCACTGAAAGGAAACATTGCTAGTGAAGTTGGCTCAGAACATTCTCTGCTTGCACCTTTCATCACCACTGCAATTCATTATAATCTCTGTTGTTCGGGGCTTGTGCTGAGGAGGAGAGATTCATATTAAAAAAAAGATAAAAACATGAAAAGGGAAAAAAATAGAGGAACTGCATTTGATGGGGGGTAAGTGAGCTGAAGCACACAGTAACTCTTAAGCTGGCTCTGCACTGAAGAAACACGCATGGAGCTATACCTCCCAATAACCCAGTGGCAGAGACCTCCCTACAGGTATGAAAGAGTATCACATCTTAAGAAGAGATGATGCTGTAGAGGAAGCCTTAATTTTGGAAGACAAGACATGGTGAAATGGAATTGAATCAATAAGCGATGACAGATTCCCTGCACAGTGTTTTACAATTGCACTGATTTATTAACACATTACAGCAAGAGGACATACCAATGTAGTGTTTTGTCCTAGCAGTGTAATTCCCTACTTTTATCACCAGTGGGAGTGCAGAGCTTCTCTCCTGTGCTACCCCTTCACTTACTCTTTCTGTACCAAGCCATGGCAGAAGGCTGGCAAGGACATGAAATTCAAAATTTTTATGGAAAGAAGGCTGTATGCTATCAAAACTGGGTAAGTATGGCAATAACCTTGGATCTGTTATCCTGGATTGACATATAAGGAATCTTACAAGAACATGAACAATTTCCCTACCTTCTATTTCAGTCCAGTTGACAGCAACTTCTGCTATAGGTATTTTCAAGCGCTGGGCTATATAAAGAAGTTCCACATCAAACGCCCTGGAGAAGAACAGGAAATACCAAATATAGTCACACATACTCCCAGAAGAAAGACAGTGAAAAAGTTAATTAAATGATTGTTCAGTTATGCAGTTGATACCACTGCTCTGTGGGTCAAGTACACGTGGAAGGGAATAAATTTTCCTGACTAAATATCTCAGAACACAGCCCATATACAGACAACAATAATAATACTTCATTGTGTCCTGTTTTTGAACGTATAGACCACTCTGTGTTCAGCCCACTGCTTGCTTTTCATTCTGCCACAAACACAATTTAAACATTTTTGAAGACCATAAACACCAAGCAGTCAAATGTACAGTGTCACTCCACATCTCTAGTAGTTTCATCAAAGCAGACATCTACTTGCTGCGGCTTTATGCTGATCTAATGGGTTCTCCTTTTACTTTCTCAGTCAAGGAACTCAAGGCAGCAGCACAGAAGTGAGAAATTATTTATGTTACCATGCACAACAGAACTCAAACAACAGTTGTACTTTAGTGACCCCTTAATGCAAAACACAAAACCTCTCTTGAGAGACTTGTCTTTTTTGTTGGCTCCATTTTTTGCAGGCTGTACAGCAAAACAAATTGGGACAGTGCTCCTACTCTGTCAGGTGCTCCTTCCTGCTCAGTTTGTCCATAATACACCTTAATGCTCTCAGTTCTGTATTTCATTCCTGCAAATGCATTCTCAAGTGGGCCTTCTGGCTGTGAAACACCAGACTTTTGATATTCAACCAGTAGTTAGGCAGCTTTTAATGGTTGCTTAGAAATCAGCATATGAAGCAGCCAGTAGCTACTATTCACAGGGTCGAACACAAATCACAATTATGAAGATTCTGGTGATTTGCCTTAAATTCTTGTTGCTAAGTCCAAGACAGTTTTCTTTTGAAATGAAAGAAAATATTTTGCTACTGGAGGAAATGTAAGCAATAAAAAAAAAAAAAAAAAAAAATTCATGCTTAAAGGGTTGTTTGAATTCATGTCTTTGGTAATTCCATTTAACACCAGAGAAAAGAGGGAAAGGAACAGACAAGGTGACCAAGAGCAGGCAGAAGACACACTTTAGCAGGTTGCTTGCCAAGTTCAGATGTTATTTCCTTCTACTTCAAGCCACCCTTTCCTTTTAAGCTGTGCATTTCTGTAAAACTATTAATGAACGCAACAACAACAGCAGTCCATTTTGAAATGTGCATGTAGGTCTGACAGACACTGGTAGGTTGCCACTGAAGTACAGAGCACAGCACGCTGGTGGAATCACAGACACACATGCACCGACCTGAACTTGCGCTCTCCGTGTTTGTGACAGGAGAGCCACTGATTCCACACGGGACAGCATTAAAACAAGCAAAGGCAGCACAGACAGATGTTATCTACAGAGACTACAGCTATTGTGTATAGGGAATTTAGAGCTACTTTGTAAATCTGATTTTGATTAGAACATGGGCCTTCTCACTATCACCAAAAAAGTTACAAGAATAAATTATTTTTTACCTCAGTGAACTAAATCTGCTCCAAGCAGCCTTGTCATTGCATTGCTTTCTTTACATGACGGTTGAATATTATTTTATTAATCACTCTATGGTCTCTTCCACTGAAGAGATAATATTTAATTTTTTTGCTGACATTTTACATTTATAAGCCAAAACCCCAATGCATTCACCTTTGATTGTTTACGAATCATGTGTACTAAGACTAAATCTAATTTTATAATACTTATTTTTAAATGACTAAAAATCTTAAGAGACGCAGAATAATTGTCTGATGAATTAGACTATATGAGCTGCTCTAAAAGTATTACATAAACTATTAGCCTAGTGAACTAATAGTTATTTGCAGTAATTCCTGTGGACAACTGATTACTGGAATGTCAGCACATACATCACAGAACAACAACATTAAATAGTTCTGTGAACTACAGGGCTCAAAGTAAAAGATTAAAAGCACAGGAATTAATCAGGTTGAACACTAATATTGTTACATGTGGTTGCCATTCGGGTAACAGTGAACATATCCTGAAATTAAAAAAAAGAAAAAATATTCAAAGCTGAAAGGAGAATGACTTCAGTAGAATACCACTGGGTTATCATTTTTCTTCCCTTTTCCCCACCACCTTTCAGTATACCAAAATAGTTAGGGAATACAGACCACAGTATATTCAATACACTGACAGCATTACACTACACCCATACTGCGGACCACCGGATCCAGATGGTACAGGAGAACCATACAGAAACTTCCACAGCCAGGATTAAGCGTGGGTACCTTAGATGGAGCCTACCCCAGAGGAGATCAAAGCCACACCAGAGGATGAGCTGGTAAGTGCAATTCATGCGATTTGCCACAAAGCCATTTGGGAGCAATTAACACGTGACAGAACCACTCCTAGAAACAGCAAGGTATTATTCACACCGTGTACTTAATTCTGCTGCCTCTTGGGAGGGGAACACACAGCTCAGAATACCCAAGTTCGGCTCCAGCCTGAAAGAATTCAGCCTCCAATCTAAGTACCCAGAGTTAGATACCCAAAAATATATGGTGTGAATGATTTCCCCATCTATTTCTAATAGTGGCTCCATGATGTGTTAATTACCACAAACATGTAATGTAAAGTAAAGAAAAAATTCTCCACGTGGTTGTGTTTTGGTTATGTTACAATTTAAGACAATGCTGGCTAAAATTCATTTGAACACCAAGTTGTTTAATCGAATTCAGTTCTTTTAAATTGAATCCTTAAGATGCTTGAGCTTATAAAATATCTATCCTGAAAAATTATTCTGTATTTTATAATTGCACTAGGACTCTTTTTTTCTGGTCCAGTATTATGTGTTTCAAAAAATGAAATCAGGCCTTCAGTTATAACATTTTAACTGGAATTTATGAGTTTTGTACACCCAAGATAAGTTTTTCCAATAAACTCTTACAGGCAAAGAAAATTGCCAGTGGTCAAAGAGGTCTAACAATGAAACAGGATGCCAAGTGGGCTAGACTGCCAGCACTGCCCTAGCTAAACTGGGGCTTTTGAGAGTCCACATGTCAGCCAAGAGCAGGACTTTTAACAAGACAAAACAGACACAGTTAAAACAGCAAAAATATTTTTGCATTGACTAGACACTCATAAACAATTCTACTTGCTATGAACAAAACCAGGAGAAAACCTATTCATTCCACTGCTTGTGTTGGTCTGCAATGGCACAGAAGTGGGAAAAAAATCCCTGTAGCAATATGAATGCTTATTTTTCTGAATTTTTATACAGAAACTCGTATTTAGAGATTAGTGACAAACTAGAGAAACAAACATTTTTTTATATTGCTCTTTCCAGTTTTAAATGTGAAACAGCATGGCTTGTTCAGTGCACAAGGCAATTTTTATAGATATACGTAACAGGAACAATTTGATCTGTTCAGTGATCTGCTGGCTTGCACAATGCCATTATAAATTGCCACTTCACAAAAATATGTCAATCAAACCAGGACTAGAACTACATTTTGAATTTCCCCTCCTTTTATCATTAAGGACAATAATTGCTATGTCTAGTTCTCCTAAGGATAGACATTTTCTGTCTGGAAGAAAATATATAATTTTTTTGTTGTCAGAAGAAATCAATGACCAAATTTAGGATAGGAAAACTCGGCCAGTGAGACCATTTAATTTTCCAGTATTTCTCCTATGCATCAAAACTTAACACGAACAGTTACATTTCTCAGGTCAAGATTGTAGATGCAGAACTAGACCTTCTTTTGTAGCCTGAAGTAATTCCAGCTGTCTCTGTTATGTTTTTATAATATCTCTTTTAATTTTCTTTTAAGTTTTAAATTAAAAAATGTGCTCCATCCATTTCTGCAAAACAGATTAGTTGTGTAATCAGATTCAGAATCTAAAACACAAAGCATATGCTCTCTGTTCAAAGGTTGCTCTCATTTCAAACTAATGTCAAAACTCTGCTATTTAGAAAGTAAATTTCAAGAATGTTTCGTTTATATTCATATATACACAGCCAAAGGATAGTTAAACAAAAAAGACAATGAGAACACTCACAAAAAAAACCCTAGTTTAGGATGTAAGCATTATTTCTTAGTATCAAATACATAAACAGTTCGCAGAATCTATTAATTTTCAAACGCTTTCTAAAATTTAGGGTTAGATTAAAAAAATATTCTAGGAAGTATCTTGGTCTCTCTTTAAAAAGTGTTACGTGATCCTTATCGCCATAATGATAAAACTGTGTTTTCCCTTGTATGCTTCAGTTTCAAGATTTCCTAAATATAAGCATCTATAAATCAAATTCAGCACAGTAAGAAGAAAAATCTGGTCTGTTTCCTAGTATTTTTAATATTAAAGTGATATTCGCATCAATGTCCACTGGAATGGAAAAAACATGGAGAAAGCATAAAGAAGTGAGGGTCTAAGCAGGCGGGAATTATTAGATAGCTGATTTTATAGTAATTTTATATTGACTTCATGAGTAAACGTCATGCATCAATTTTAATCTAAATATTTGTCATGTGCTCCACAAGAATTCACCTCGCACTGTAGCACCCCCACAAATCCAAGCCTGACTAAGCCTGAGCAGACAGGACAGATGATTTGGTTTTTGCAGAAGCCTGGTGTTCATTCCCTTCAGCAGCTCACCACGTGTTCCAGTGCAGCAGCTGGGGAGCCCTTGGCAGACTCAAGGACCAGGGTGCTTAGCTCAGATGGTTTTTATCCTATTAAATGCTGCTTGTTCCTTGAATATTCTCCAGCACTCTCCTGCATTATTCCCAGAACATCTGAGCACGGACCACACTGAACTGAACACTCCAGTACCTAGCAGAGCTGCACCCCACTTGTGGGATTTTAAGATTCAAAGAGAATCAAATAATTTCCTCGGATGTCAAGTAGCCCCAATGCAGTGATGCAGAAGCAGAAATAAACCCAGATTTCAGAGCCTCTAATCCAGTACCAAGATAGTGGTGTCTCTGCTACCCCTTGCTGATGGTCTCAGTAGGAACAAGTTGCTCTGTGACCCAGCTGGGGACTCCACATTGTTCCAGGTCAGCAGAAATACAATACCAACTACCAATTCTTACTCTTCTGTCTCCATACTCATGATATGTACAGAACCTCCATGGCACAATGTCTAACCAGCTTTTACTTTCCTTTTTACACACATGTTATGCAATGGAAAGATATCAGGGACCAGATTTGTTTAAAATAAGAAGTTTCCAGTATTGAGCTGTTTCAGATTCTTACAAAATTATATACAAAGAAATCTAATGGGAGGTCTATGGGATGAATGTTTAATGTCCCTATATAATTTCCAACTGCAATTATCCCAACTGTTTGTACAACGCTGACATTTCACTTAGGACTATCATTTCCCTGATTATATGCACTCTCCCCACATACTTACACCTCCCCATCTCCCAGTTTATTAGCAGATCTTATAAATATTAACTGGGAGAGGGACAGTACTTTGTTTTGTGCACTGACATGCTATCTTCTAGTTACATATGCTCAATGACTAGCTGTGGAGCTGGTAGGTAACTTTCTAGATCTTATTATAGGGTTTTTTTCTTCAGCAGTGACAATAATCTGAGTTTCTCTCCTCTAAGAGGGTTTCATTTTCCGCAAACCTTTCCAAAGCTTTTGATTTTGAAATCTCTACTGTTCTCTCAGATTTGGTTTAAATTAGACAATAAATATGGAAATGAAGAGACTGTTGATTGACAGATGAGCATAAAACCAGAAAATACATTGCCAGTTTGAGCAGAATTACACCAAATTTTAAAACCCCAAAAAACCTACAGCTGTTTTTAGGCAAATTTGTGACTCGGAATTATCTGAAGAACTTCTTTCTTGGAAGAATTTGAGTTGTTCTTTTCTTGACACAAAACAAGCATTCTTCATCACTAACCAGTACATTTCGGATAAATAAGAAAACAGACAGGGAATTAGTTTATGGATTACTGAAAATAAAAGAGCAAGAATAGAAGGCTCATTTTCTCATACAAGGCACAATGAACTAAGACATGAAGATCTGGTATGTTTCACACCAACAATATAATTACTGTACAATGTTAGCAATATCCCTTTTTCATTGCTTCTATTCCTGGGTAATGGGGTACAGAACAATTATTTTTACTCTTTCATTTAGTGCTAGAAAATTGAAGCAGCAGAAGAAAGCTTGTTAAGATTTTATCTAGAAAACACTTTATATAACCAATAAGTGCAATTACAAAAAAAGAATAAAATTTAAGATTGCATTTTTACAGCTGAAACTGATTATCCTCATTTATTTATTTCAGTTTTCTTCTTTAAGTGCTTAATTTATAAAGTGAAGTTAAATAAGGCAATTTTGAGATGTGCACTTCTGGGCCTCACATATATTTTTAACCAAGTATTTAGAAAATCCCTGAAATTTACAGAATTTTATCGATCAAGACTGCGTTTGGAGGTAGCTGCTCAAATCATACTTCTGGCTCAGCTGCAGTTTCCTTCAGAGCAATAATCAAACCACTTGGGTGGGAAAGTGATTCTCTGACTGTTTCTCCTCAGTTACAGATTCAATGCAACAGTAGCTCTACATTCCACACCAGATTCGTGTGCCCAAACACGACCTTTGCTACTGCAGTCTGGAGGAGCAGGATAGCTGTCAACGGTCAACCTAAAACTGTACACATTGGAATTGACTGGGACTGTAGGATTGCACACCTTTGTGTATGGGAACATTGTTCAAGAGTTCTGTTCCCTGTCAAGCAAGCGGTAGCCCGTGAGCGATTTTCTTCAACGAAGACAATAGTTTGAAAAGGTTTGATTATACCTAATTAAACTATCCCTTTTAGCAACAATTGAGGTATAGAAAATTTACAGAAATTATGGTGTTTGTGTGAAAACAGTGTTTCAGTCCCCTAATAGTTGTCATGACTGTATCACTCATATATGGGAACTGTTCTATCTAAAGTAATTAAAAGACTACACACAATTGTTTTAAATTGATCTATCGGTAGTCCTCTCATAAAATACTTTAGCAAGAAAATAAGTAAAGAATAGGCATTTGCTTTCACTTTAGAGTCCTCAGCAATTCTAAACATTTATCAGATACTGATTTTACTTATAATATTTTGGTTAAGCAGTACTGAATTGTAATGTGTAAAAAATAAGACAGATAAAAGTTTTGAATAGGATTAATAACTCTTAACTTTCCTTATCACAATAACAGCTTTTCTCCATTTCTTACACTGCTTGCATGGCTCATTTCTGCAAAAGGAGAGAGGACTCTCAGAAACAGGAAGTGGATTACAGCACAATGAAAAATTGTTTGTTTGAAATTTTTTCTGGAGGTGAATAAAGAAGAGTTATTAGGATTTTCTGTTGTTTGAGGCTTTTTTCCTCTTTTTTTTTCCTCTCCTCCTTCCTAATCAATTACCATTTCCTCTGACAACACAAAACCAAAATATTCTACCTAGGATTACATAACTCTTTTGAGAAAAGAGAATGATATTAAATAAAGAATAAAATTAAATACCCAACTATTTTCCTAAAATGTATCTTAATAGGAATATAGAATTTCTAGCGATTACCAGGATACTTCAACGTAACAAGAAATCGAAGCTGCCATGCAGGCAGTACTATAATAGGCTAAACTCAGCAGCTGGGATTTATACCCAGACATCACATGCTTCATTGTAGCTGCAATACTGAAATTACTTTTTCAAACCCGTGTTCAAGTATAAAACAAACCCCAGCAACAAAAAAGGGAACAATTTACCAGCGTTCTATGTGAAGGTTTGAGAAAGTCTGCAAGGCAGCTTCTCTGGTTAGAAGTTTAAATCCGCACTGCGTGTCCCGGATCTCTTTGACACAGAGAAACCACACCAGGAAGTGGAATCCATACATGAGGAGAGTTCGAAAGTAAGAGCGCTGTGGACAAAAGGCAAGAAGTTAGATGGTTTCATCTGAGTGATGAGTGAAGTGCTTGAAGAGAGCTGTCTTACAGGACAGTAACCCTCTTTTGTGATAGCTTTCAAAGTTTGTAAACTGGTTGTATTTTGCACTGGAATGAAAACAGAACTTATCAGTTGTTACAGTCAAACAAAATTTTAGCTGAAAGGGAAAGATTTTGATCTAGGGAAAGACTTGCCAGGCATGAGTATGGTCTACGATAGGAGGAATCCAAGTTCCTTTTTCTGCTCTCCCCAGTTCAGAGCAGTTTTTCACTCTGGATTATGCCTTATTAAGTAGAGCAGGAAACTGCACCTGGATTTCAAATAACTAGTGGAACAGCCATAGTATCTTCTGCATGATTCTTTGGAATTATACGATGGACCAAGTGAAAACCAGGTCTAAAGTAACGGTTGCTGTGCAAGATAGTATTTCATTTTATATTTCCAGCAATGTTACAGTCATCTCTTTTGTTCTTTTGCTTTCACAGATATATTTTATATTCCTGATACATATTCCCAGCCTACTCTTTGGTTACACTTGTGTTCTTGGCACAATAATCATATAGATAAGTTTGTCCACAGACTCCAGAGGCTGGAGTCTGGATTTGCAGAGGTACCTCTTAGTCTTTTATTAAAGACTGTTCCTAAACAACTAGAACTCTGATCCACAAATTGCTTCTGCACTCACTGCTGTTCTCAAGCTCAATTTAAGTGATTGTATCTATGACTGCAAGCCACACATCATGTAAATTCAACTGTTAAGTATCTCTGGGTGACAAGAGATGCCTTTAAAGCCAACAACTTAGAATCTCACTTGAAAAATGAGAAAATGCTTGGCTCATTATGTAATAGCCTTTGGCTTAAGGAAAACCAAATTAATCGCCTCTGCCTCCTGAAAAACACTCCTGCCCCAGGTTAATGGTGGATCTGGTGTAGCTACTTTGGCTCTTTTGGCTCTATGACCAAGAACACAAGGCTCCCACTAGTGCCAAAAGGGAAGTGCTAGGAGGCTGCATGAATGTCAGACAATGAAACTGTATACTTACTTCACAAAGAGGAGCTCCTGGGTTATGTTTACCACTCCTAAGACTATTTATGCAAGTCATAGTATAGATTCATTAAAAAACATTAACAATTCTGGAGGCAGACCAGAATTCTTGATGTATTGAGACTGAACACAAGGGTGAAATTCGGGTGTTAATAAATTCAATACAGCTGCGTATCACAGCTTCATTCTACTGTTTTAGATGCCAGTAGTCCAGAGAGAAATCCCAACATCTAAAAGATTGCTCTGCAATTTTTTTATACCTACTGCACTATGTAACAGTCTTTTCCCACTATAGTAAATGTAGTCTTTCTATTCCAGTCTAGGGACAGCTGGGTGATGAAATGAAATGGGCTACACAGTTCAAGCAAATCAGTACTACCTAACCAGTTTGTGATTCCTCTATTAAAAAATCAGAAATACAGGGAAAAACAGGAAGCAAAGGATGGACATGTCCTAAAAATTGTACTTTCATATTAAAAGATGAAAGTCCTATTCCAATTCCTCTCCTTAATGTAGCAAGACCTTCAAAGATGAAAAGAAATATGAATGCACTGAAAAAAGTCTGCCCACATTCAGTACTTGACCATGCAATGAAATGCAGTACTTTTTCTGGGCTCCACTTTATCACTTACATAATCTCCCTGTAGTAGTTCCTAGTTTCTGATAATGATGAAGGTTTTCTTTTTTTTGGGGGGGGGTTTGGAGGTTTTTTTGTTGTTGTTTCTTTTTTTTGTTTGGATGCTAATATACATGGCAGCAGTATTTGCAAGATATCTTTCCAGTGAACTGCTCCAATACTATCTGATAAACCAGGAGAAAAAACTACAGCTCTCTCAGAGGCTGAACATTACCACTGTAACTTCTTTTGAAGTTCTGTAACTATTTTAGTAGTTGTGTATATATTTTTGAATAATTTCAAGTACTAAACATCAATATAAACAAAGCTTACTCTTGAGAACATTGACCATGATGAGCACATCCAATGACACTGAAAAAATGAGCCCAGCAATGTGTCTGTTGCAATACAAGTTCCATGCCTGTGCTTTGTCAATTACTGTCTGCCAAGACATCAGAAAATCAGATGCAAGATAAGGCCATGTGCCTGTGCATCACTGTTTATTACACAAGAGTCACCCATAGAACAGTACCATCTGTGTGTTCAAAACTCAGAAATTTTACTATGAGTAATACAGAAAACTTAAACCACTTTCCCATGAATAGAGGTACTCTTCAAACAGCTGGCTGCTAATTATCATTAACTCATTTTACACAGGTTTCAAGATCTGCAGGCCAAGTTCTTGCACTGGAAGGAAATCAATAATAATGAACTCATCAGCTGCATTCCATTCCAGCCCCAGTACTGGTTACTAGCTAGCAATTCTGTCAGGCCTTAGAATCTCCGCTTGTGAGATGTTCTCAACTACAAAAATTAAATCCATAAATTGGAACACTAACTGAAATGAGTTCAAAGTGCCTGAAATCTAGAACACATCCTTTGTATATGATGGAGCACACCCTGCACTTATGACAAGTTTTTCTTATTTTTAGCTGATATTGATTATCTGATTGCAAAATCTGTAGAGCAGAAACAAATAATGGAAATATTTGGGTATTAGTTCACAGCAGGAAATGGAAACAAACCTTTGCTATTGAGTCCTTCTCCAGATGAGCTCTAGAACCACAGGAAATCGCCATCTCCTTCTGTACACGAATATAAATTAAAAGAGTTATTACTGAAACAAATATTTTTCGAATCAGTGGAATCTTGTGTTGAGAACAGTAAAATAAGAAACTTCAAAGCAGTATACTTTTCTGCTTCCTGTAGCTGCATTTCTTCTACTGCTAGGTTTTGAGCCTAAATCAGTCTTCTAAAATAAAGAGACAATCTGAAGTTTATTATAATTTGCATATGGTGCATACAAATTGCTTCAATTTATTCAGGTCTGGTTTAGCTTACATTGTTTACTGTATGCATATGGCAAATGTGTTTAACAGCATAGATAAGCACGCAGAACTCCTAGGAATTAAATTCTGTTATAATGTACATTTTCCTTAAATATTGCACAATGGAAGGGACAACAGAATAAAGTACTTGTTGCACTGATGTATCTTCAAACGAATAAAATATCACGGTATCAGCCAAAAATATAATCTCAAGTTAAATCAACACGATCAGAACAAAAGGTTTAACATTATTCTCGTACTACTATTTCTCACATGAAATCTCTCAAATCTACTCTATTTGAGAGTGTGGGGCCAATGCTGGAGAACCAGCAGCTGCTGCCACCCTGGTAGGGAAGAGCATCAGGGTCACACACTGCCCATCAGGTCCCGCACTCGTGCTCCTGCACTCCCAGACTGCGACCCCTTCCACAGCTACATCCCCTGCAGCTCTGGCTGGAAGGCTGCACATCCCTTCTGGCACTCTGGGAAATCTGCTACAAGTACCTCACTCATCTGCCTTTAAGCAGAAAATAAACCTCAGTTCTTTCAAGTCAAGCTCACAAAAGAGAATGACTACGCAGGGAGATGTTCTTGTTCCACAGGTTTTTGAATTTTTGTTTACCGTAAAAGTTCTTCCAAATACTGTCATTAAACTAAGGACCCTGAGAAAAGAAAACCTGTATAAAAGAGGGTGGAATTAAGATGCACCCTTAAAGGTATATAGGATGACATCAGATAAAATGAAAAAACAAAATAGTTAACAAAGAAAACTAAGTAGGCACCACATGGTATTTATACAGAACAGAACAACTTCAAACAATTTGAAGGAAGCATAAACAGCAAATAGAACATTCTGTACTGCCTTGAAGTAGACACAATGGATGCAAAGGAGGTCAGAACTCCATGGAAGCACCTTCTGACAGCCCATTTTTGAGGCTTCTAATCTTACACTTAGGTCTTCAGACTTATAACTACATCTTCACCTGGATCTCAAAAAAGTTGAAGAGAATTACAAAAGCCAATCTTGTGTACTAAAGTATGCATGTGTATTAAAGTAAAAGCATGAGAATTTATACTCACAGGCCATGGCTGGAGATTGTTTAGACCTTCTTCTACTTTTTCAATATCTGCAAATTTTGTAGCTCCATCTGCATCAGCCATAAGAATTTTTTTCCCCCGAGAACTAAAGACGCCCTGCAATGAAAATAGTCAATAAAAAAATCAACACATTTGAAATCAATTATTTGTTGAAAGCTAGGTGCAAGACATTCCAAAAACCTCATGTAGTAACAAGACAGTGATATCTCACAGATTCTACACAACAGGTATATCAATATTCTGCTACTAACAATAAATTACCTATTTATACTGTAATAAGATCTAGAGACTTCACACTCTGAGTGTCCACAGTGACAGACAATGCATGAACACGAAAGGCTAACAATCCCTCTCAGGAAAAGCTTGCAAACGAAAAGCTTTACAAACCTAAATCTAAAAGTCACTAAGTTGCTACAGTCAGCTCAAGAGGGGAGCACTAAGAAGCAGTGATTAGCAGCTGCCACTGCACTGGATGGCTTTTCTTTGTCATGTGAGCTATGGGAAGAAGGATGCAGTGCGAGTTTTTCCTAACACTGTTTCAAGAAAATTCAAGAGCTGCTTCTCAAAACTAATTTAAGTCTCAAGTCACAGTATCACTGAAAAACAATTAGCAGTGGGTTTGACAAAAGTACTGTCACAATCAAGCATGTGTGCATTTGGAAAAGCCAGTCAAGGAAGTAGTTGTACACACATCCACTCTACACTATGCATTGCAAAGGTATATCAAACAGAGAATTGCTCTCCTTCTCTTGGAATAACTTAAAAATTGTACCTCTTAAAACAGTTCCATATGTTCTCTCCATTTCCTATAGTTACTTATTTTTCTTAAAAAATAAATTGACATATTAAAGATAGAGCTGAAAATACAGATAAAGACACATCACTGACAAGCCATAGATGACACCACCCTTTTTCAGAAGAGCAAAGTGTCATTTATCACAGGAATAAAATGTTCCTTCTAAATGTGTAACAGCTATTTTATTTTTAGAACATGTTCATTTTATGATAATGTCTATGTGAAAGCATAAATTGTGCTGTTTTGACTAACGAGTGTGGGTGATAGCAGTGGGCTTCAGTAAACATAAACTTTGCTGGATGAGTACTTGTTTATCAGCCATCTTAAAAACCATAGCTATGACCTGAAGAGCAAAGTTTGCAACTTTGGCTCTATTTTGTCTACAAAACCTGAAATTTAATCTGTAACAGTTTTGGGTTGGTTTTTTTTTGGCTAGCTTTTATAATTGCAAGCCTATTTCTAAGTAGAACTAACATGAATATGAAATTCAAGCATTTTTTTCCAATTTGAATTCTAATATTAAAAAAAGTCTTTGTTATTGATCTTTCTGGAAAGACAACACTGCTACCAAGATCTAAAATAAACTTATTTTGAAAAAAGTTTTTGCTTTAATTTATAAAATCTGTACTCAGTTTTCTCATGATCATTTTGTTAATGCATTAAGTTCAAAATGTCAGCACAGCTCTATCTTCTGTATACTTGGGCACAGGTGGTTCAAATAGAGAAGGAGATGAAAGTATTAATTACCGTCCTGACTGCTCCCCCTTTCCCTCGATTTTTTTCCAAAGATATCACTCGCACTTTGTCACTTCCGTATTTCTTGCAGTACTCCTTTGCAACCTGACAGATACACAAAAAACCAGCATAAAACAAAACTAGGAACCAACAGAGAAGTTTACATTTGCTCACCCTTCAAAAGAAAATAAATTAATAGCACAGAGCTATAACCACTTCAGTCGGCACAAATACATTGCCAGTGTTCGCTGGAGTCTGTTTGGGAAAATAAAAAACAGTTCATCATCAAAACAAGAAGACTGAAGAAACTAAGTAATGTTCAATAAGAACAGGATATTTCCCTAAGCAATTTCAACCCCCATCCTCCCACCTCCAAAAAACTCAATCCTAATTTAATTTATATCATACTACTACAGACTTTTTTATTAACACCAATAGTTAATAAAAGAAATAGAATTTTCTATGACAGCTACCTATTTCTCACTTGTCTTGCTACTATTTGTGGTTTTGAAGAAAAATTCACATTGATCTAAAATCCCATTCACACTGTAAGGATTGGCACATTTTGGTACATGTTGTGGGAAAAGAAAGCTTGAGTTTTCTCCTAATTTTTTCTAAAGCTTGTCTTGAGTCCTTTCAGAGGCCTGCAGCCATTGTACGCTCAGTTGAAAGAAATGGCAGAAAGAATGCACAGCAGTCAAAAATATATACGAGCAATCCTTAATGGACAAACTTAAGGACAGAAAATCAAAAAGCAATATGCACTTTAGTAGCTACCTCAAACACCTTCCAAGCAGTAGGAAAAAAACACCACAAGTTGGCTGGCCTTCCTTGCCATACATTTAATGCTTTGTGACATACATCAAAGTTGAAGCAGAATAATACAGAACTATTTTGAAAATACTACTACTGGCACTTCGATTTTAAAATAAACAATCCCATGAGGGGTATGGAAAAGAACTGTGTCATCTGTTCTGTCAATCACAGTATGAATGGGATATTTCAAAAGACTTTTTAGCTACCTCAAATTCATACTTACATCATTGCTATGCACATGTGGAGTATTTAATGCGAAATTTCTTGAAGTTACGATTAGAATTCTTAGAATCTCAGCTGCAGGAAAATGGCTGCCACAGCTGCCAATCAAGAAAACTAGAATTTGCAAAAGAATTACATATGCATTCATGTGCATGTGTGACATCCACGATGCATACAGGACAACGACAGAAAGTAATCAGAAATGTGAACTTCAATTGTCAACTGCTTCAAGTACCAAAATATAAACGTGAAACATTGTTATATCCCACAAATATACAAAAAATCCGAACAAAAATCCATGCCTCCGATTGCTTGGGAAGACACTTCTTTTTCTTACCTTTGCAGTTTGATCTTTACTACCATCATTAACCACTATCACTTCATAAGTGAATGAAGGATCTCGTTTCTTGAAAATAAAAGCAGAAAAAATGCATTTCATCCAATTTCTTAAATAGGCAGTAGGTCTTTCAAACATCATTATTCTTTTCTCCCTAGCAGTCATTCATGGTTGCCAACAGACACTAATATGATGCAGAAAATTTGTTAAGATGGGATAATTAAAGAATTTTGTCATATTTGATGCATGTACAATTACATTGGTTTGTCATGCTACCATCTAGAACTGAGAAATCAATTTATTGTAGAAGATGAAAGCTCAGAAAAACATCACTATTAAAAAAAACAAACCAAAACAAAATCCACAAGCTTTCACAATGAGCTTCTTACGCAGAGAACAAATCCTAATGCAGAACAGATGCTTAAGAAACTCGTTGGAACAAACCAGGATTTAGTTTAGAAAGTTAAATGCATGGTTAATCCTTAGCTCTGTCTTGGAAAGATTACATGCATGTGAAGATTTTTTCATCCTATAGTAGTATATTAAATTTTTACGTAATATAAAAATCCTTTCTGGCACTTGATCTAAAAATAACTGATAAGAAACAGAAGCATTACTTGTAAGTGGCCAAGTATTACTGTTTTAATGTACACTAACATAACAAAGTGACTTGATCACTGACTTGTTATACGCAATACACAGAAAAAAAATGAATTTTGAATGCAAAAAGAAAATACCTGTCTTTTTTCTAGATAATCCAAAGCTTCGTCCATCATAAGAGGTACTAGAGAAAAGGTGGAGGAGGTCAGGTTAGTAGATTATAACAGGAAGAGCACCACAAGCACCTGCACGAGCAAGCTGAAAACACCCACAGAGCAAAGCTGAGCAAATCAACTCTTTCATACAACACTACCTTCAGTAAAAAAGCTTAGCAGCTGCAACTCTAAGTGCTGTCCTTTCTGAATGCAGAAAGAACACTGAAGAAAATCACACATGCGATAAAAAGACAGAATAAAAACATTTTTTCTGAGGAACCTACTTTTCATTTTGGTGTATGTAATTCTCTACACAACATTAAAGGAAAAAAAAAAAATCGTTCTTCATGACTGACCCTGCAAACCAGCACTGACTTTATCTATTTAAGCAACATGTCAGCATGTGTACTTCCACATCAGCTTTAGACCTTGATTATTTCTACCACATCTAAAAGCCTTCATTCAGTATCAGGTACTCCTGTCTATGGCCAAGTCAAACACAAACCCGTGAGATCATCCCTTCTTCTGCTTGTCTGAAGCTGCTGCTGTTCTTTAAAGAGGGGGAAGCTCTCAAATCAATTTTAAAAGTATTTTTCTACTTCTTGACTTGCAGCATTTACAGGGGCAATGAACAGCCATTCTTCTGGGGATCATTAAAATAAAGAGGATTGTTACAAGTGCTATTTTTAGCAGTAGAAATCAAGTTACACAATTCCTTAATTTTGAAATTCCATGTACTTGGACTGTTTTCTGGAAACTGTGTCCAAAATCTAATACATAATCTGGCCTGCGAGAATCTACTGCTAACACAACTGACCTCTGCATTGTTACAGTAACAACAGATAGATTTTCTACTTTTCCTCAAAACAAGAAAAATCTTACACCGGTCTTCCTCATTGTATGAAGGCACAACGACAGAGAGTTCTCTTGTAGCAGGATCACGTATGTTTGGTGCAGAACCTTTCCTGCATTCAGCGTCTCCGTGTGGCATTGTTTTGGCAGTTACATGAGCAATTGCACAAATCTGTGATGAAAAAGAAATGAGAAAAATTGTTGAGCATTTTATTAGAAGCTTACCTAGCCGTTAAATGTGCTACCAGGGGCAACCAAGTATGTTTCAGTAATGAGGTGGGTCAATGGTGTGGAATTTCATCCACTGACTAAATCACACAGGTCCAAAAACCTCTCATGAATGGCATGGTTACTCCCACTCTGGTCACCGTCAGCATCATTGGCTTGTTGCTGTTTTTGACTGCAAAGCATGCAGATGCCTCCAAAGTCGTGGTCCAAGCCACTTCCTCAAGTAACCCTGAGCACACAAGCAGGTGCCACCTCTGATCCCCCACCAAGCCACTGAAATCAATGGCATGGCTCATGACCAGCCAGCCATATGTGCTCGCAAAACTCAGGCTCTGATTGCTTTATGCATGGCTAAAATAAAGTGGTAGAACTTGGGTTCTGGAGCACTTTTACCTTCTGGCACCTTACACAGAATCACTGAATCAATTAGGTTGGAAAAAACCTTTGATATGACCAAGACCAATCCATGCCCCAACACCACCATGTTAACTAGACCACTGCACTGAGTGCACACGTCCAGTCCTTCCTTAAACACCTCCAGGGACGGAGGCTCCACCACCTCCCTGGGCAGGATGCATACGTGGCACTGTGGACAGGCAGCAGAATTTCGCTTTCCCGGGGGTCGAACTTCTCAGTCTCGCAGGGCATGTTAGACACACAGAAACACAGCAGCTTCCCAAATGGTTAACGCGAAGGCGTTACCATGACATTTCCCAAGACGTACTGCAAGGCTGAAATGCTCCGTCCTGGTCCCCTTTGCCAGGCACGGCACCCCACGCCTTGCCGAAACACGTCCCCCGCACAACCCCCCGCACGAGCGCAGCCCTGCCGGCTGCTGCCGCCCAGCCCGGGCCGACCCTGCCGCCTGCGGGGACGCGGCGGGACCACGGGACCCCTGGGCAGGGCCGGGACCCC
>VZTI01005702.1:999437-1037125 GCA_013397865.1 Struthidea cinerea | reverse complement strand
TTTTTTTTTTTTTTTTTGGCTGTCTCTTGCCTACTCAGGGGCTTGCATTTGAACTTCTCTTTCTATTTGTTCTAGAACTGTGGAACCACTGGAATATTACAGGCGATTTTTGGTGAGTGAAACATGAGATGCCTGTATAAATTCCTTGTAGTGAATTTTTTCTTGCTTGCTTCTGCTCTTCTAACTTGTCTGTATGGAACTATGAAAACTATGGAAATGGAAACTGGGAAAAAAGCCCCAAGAAACTCTTTGAGCAGGGGAAAAATGGTTGTGTTCTTCAGAACATGTTTTTCTTTCCATCTGTGGTGTTGGTGCTGTTCATCTTGATGGGTAAATGCTTCTGTTGGTCTTGAAAGGAGTTCAGGTTAAATTTGACCAAGATGGTGATGCAAGTTTTTGTCTAGTACAAAATTATGTCAAACCAGGCTTTTAGATGCTACAAAAATTAATAATAGAGACTGTTGCTGCTAACCATGCACACTGTAACTGTGGAGGACAAACACTGACTTTTGTCACCTTAAATTAGTTGACCTATTAACTGAAGTTGTATTGACTTAGAAATGGGTCCAGTATTATTGCAGTCAGTTTTGGTTCTCATAATTCAACCAAAAGTCTTTTCTTTTGAAAAGCTTGAAATTGTGGTGAGTAACAATTCAGATCTATGATGGAATATTATTTCAGTTTCTGACATAAGGGTTATGTATTGTACAGCTTCTGACTGATGGTATTTGAATGTTGGGTTTTCTTTGGGTGCAGGGTTTATCTATTGTTTTCCTTTAGTTCACTGTAATTTTAAGAGCTCCACTAAACAGTGCGGACAGGTAGAAACTCTCATTTTAAGTTACCAGTGAGTGTTCATTCTCGGATGATATTCTGAATCTAGCCTCCTAGACAATCAGTCTATTGTTATATCGTCCAAATAAATTAAAATGGAATTTAAGAATCAGGGGTTTTCTTTTGAAGGTCTACAACCACAAACTATGTATCCGTTGATGAAAAGCCAGCTAGAGTATGACTGAGTTTTCCCTAGCATTTTTGCGGCTGCTTATTTCTGCTAAAAAGAAGAGAATATTATTTTTTATGAACTTCTGTAGCACAAATATTATTGTGTTATTTGGTAAAATATTTTTTCTAATTTGAACTTTGTAATTTTTCTTTAGAAAGAGAATTGTCGGCCTGATGGGAGAGAGTTAGGTGAATTTCGGACAACCACTGTCAACATAGGCAAGTGCTTATGTGGAATAATAATAATGGGGGAGCTGTTATTAATATCAGGTTATAGTAGTGACCTTAATGACTTGCTAGTTGGTTTTCTAGGTTCTTGCATTTGGAAACCAGGAAGAGGAAGGATTTTTCTTTACAGTTCCAACAAGCATGAAAGAGAATCCATGGTACAATAATATCCCTGAGCACTGTTTTCAGTCCTGTTCCTGGGCTGACGTGCACAATGTAATTAGTCAGTTCTGCTCCTGTATGCGCAGCACAATTTAGGTGCGATCACAAGTTTGCAGATGACACCGAACTGGGAGGAGTGGCTGATACGCCAGAGGGTTGTGCTGCCATGCAGGGGTGCCTCAGCAGGCTGGAGAAACTCAGCCATTCTGTGTGATTGACTGTATAATACAGAGATTCTGTCCCACTCTGGATTTGAGACTTTGCTTAGCCTGTGTTTAGTATAAAATGATGGAAAGTAAACACTTCGTGAAGGTTGGATGTTATTTACTGCCCTTTGAATGGAAAATAGATTTTACTGAACAGTACTTTTTCTCTTCAGGTTCAATTACAACTGCAGATGGTTCTGCCCTGGTGAAGTTAGGAAATACCACGGTGATTTGTGGAGTAAAAGCGGTATGGTTGCTTTTTATCTTTATTTATCTGTTAGCTGACTTTTTGCATTTGTGTTTAGAATTTATCACCCTCGGAGTTACAATAATGTACCAGTCAGATGCAATTACAGTCTTTCACCTGAGTTACTTCCAGACCTGGAAGTTAATATATATTGTAATTGTATAATCCTACCTGTATAGTCTGAGAACATGTATCTTTGTGATGCCCATTGTGTATGGGGAAAGATGTGTACAAAACTAAAGTCCTTTTTATTTCTAGATAAAAGCTCTGTAATTGAAAAGTTACTGAATGTCGATCAGTAGGTGCACTGGGAATGAACTGGCTGGACTATTAAATGCCTTGTAGCCTCAACTGTACTGCTGGCCTGCCATGACCTACAAGACAAATGACTCCTAATCCCTATACTGAGTTTTTCCATAGGAAATTTACAGACAAGGACTGATTAAAAATGGCTTTTGTAAATCTTTAAACATGGCTTTTGTAAATCTTCTGTAATGATAACTGGGAAGAAAGCAACCATTTGTATATAGAACAGCTGGAAAATATTTTGTACAAAATTCTGGTCTTCATTTTTCTCTTTTCTGTTTCTCCAGGAACTTGCTGCACCAGCAGCAGATTCTGCTAATAAGGGATATATTGGTAAGTATTACAGTATGGCTCTTACTCAGGTTTTATATTGCTTCAGCTAAAAGGTTGTAAGATTGTGTTGTGAAGATTTCTTGTAAGAATGAATTTGGACCAAATTGTATTACATCCCTTGAAATTAATTTCAAAATTGACATCTAGGCATCTAGAATTCCCTTTGCTCTGCTTTTGAGTTTTCCCATATACAGCTACCTTTTTATTGCTGATTCCAGGCTGGGCATGGAAAGAAACCTGCAGCAGTGTGTATATTAAGAGGGAGAAGGTAATCTATAAAAGATAGTGGCATGCAAGGTTGTGCAAAGGCATGTTAACTTCTGTTTCAAAGTCCCAGTAGGCAAAAAATGTAACTCTTAAAAACAGTGAAATAAAAACTGTTTATTTCTCAGAGAACTGTAAGTCCTGGTGGTACTCCTGTTTGGAGTTTCTTTGGAAATAAATTAATTCTATGGAACTCAGAGCTTAGACGAAATCCCCTTTTTCTAAGGCATCTCCCAAGTTTGTTGTTTTCAGTGAGCTTGACTATGCTTAGGGTTTTTTCATGAAAGTTTATGCATGTTTTTGCTTCAAGTCTAAAGCCTCAGGTTTTAATGGTTGATGAAAAGCAGACAGCATACCAGTAAAGTCAGGCAGTGGGATGGAAATGCTGCTGTTTCTTGATCTGCTGAAGAGTGCTTAACACATAAAGAAGAGTTTGTGTGGGGTCATGATAGTCGGAGAAGGATTATAAACAGAAAGTAGCTAGGAGTATGTGCTTTTCCATGGAATATATAGTTTCTGAGTACAGGGAGTACTACAAGTTCTTTAATACAAACTCATGCATAACTTTATTTTTGAGGGGAGAAGTGGGAAGGCTTGAGTGAAAAATTCTTGGTCTTGCCTTTCATCTGAAGTACATAAAAGGGTATTAAGAGCGTCTGTTGTTTATTTATCTATTTTTGATTACCCATTGCCTGCTTTCTTTAGTTTATGACTAATGATTCTTGCTACCTAGTTCCAAATGTAGAGCTGCCATCCCTCTGTGCAGAGAGGTTTCGCTCTGGACCACCTGGTGAAGAGGCTCAAGCAGCGAGCCAGTTCATTGCAGATGTGATTGAAAAGTAAGACCTGTCTTAGTGCTTTTAAAATACAAGCAACTCTGCAAGACAGTTTTCTATTTCCTTGCTTACTCTCATTTTATTTTAGTTCACAGATGATAGTGAAAGAAGATCTGTGTGTTGCCAGTGGCAAGGTAAGTTGTATCTCAGAATGAAGAGGGAGATAGTAACAAAATCACAGTACTTGTACACAGGTACAAATACAGAAGTATTTGGGTTTATAGGGGGTTTTATTGTTGTTTTTGCTTTTCAGTCTTCATAGCTTGGTTTACATGTTAAGTGCAAAAATCAAATGATAGAAATAAGTATTTGTATTTAATGTGGCCAGAATTTTCTTATGTATTGTACCATTTGCTTAGCTGATGTAATATCTCACATGTGCAAACCTTTTTTGATAGCTTGCTTGGGTGTTATACTGTGATATCATATGTCTGGACTATGATGGAAACCTTCTGGATGCCAGTGTCTTTGCTTTGTTGGCAGCATTAAAAAATGGTAAGTCTTCCTTAGAGCAGGAGATGTTCTGATTGGTGTTGCTTGGAGAAGTCCATTTGTTTTGAACCTTGATAAATAGGTAACTGGTTCATGGGACTGTTTGTATCCTGTCATTTGAATGCAAATACAAGGTGGAAATGGTGGGGTGCCATAGGTGTGTAACGCCTGGAAACCAGGATCTTTTTGTATGCTTATTATTGCATTCTTAAAAGACTAACAGCTATTCTGCCACGTGTTCTTTGGTGTCGGCTACCTGAGTCTTTCAGCAGTGGCCATGAACAAGTTTAACATCTAAATCAGGGTATTACTTTGATAATGTATTTTGTGTAGGCAGAATGAGCTCTTGGAGGCTTTGCTTACACAAATACTTTGTCACAACAGAATATTCCTTTCCTAGCTTAATGGATTATAGGTTGTAAGAAACTGTATGGACTGACTGTTCCACAGGTGTGTGGCTTGTAAACACATGAAGGCAGCAGTTTAAAGGGAAGCTTTTTGCAAGGCCTCCCTTTCTAACTGGATTGCCAGCCTTGGAGTTCCCCTAGCTACTTTGCTCTTTTCCTCCGTGTCACCAACAATGTATGGGTTGTCACAGCAAGAGTTAGCTGAAGGTCAGATTGTACTGTTTCTACAGATATATAAAACTCATGACATGAGACTATATTCCTAGTTTTTTTATGTCCAGTAGACTTACTGGGGAAAAAATACTTTTTGTTAAATATGACTCCAAAGTATTTTAATTGTGTGGCATTTTGGAAGTAGAAAAAATTTCTGTGTAAGGAGAAAAGCTTCTGTTACCTTGAGTACAAAAATCAAATAACTTCCTTGAACAGGTAGTTCTAAGCTAAATAGTTTCTTGAATTTTTTTTTTGTAGAGAGTACTATTAATGTAGGCAAAACTCTATTCTGATTGATTTTCAGTGGTTTAGAAGAACAGCTTCAATATTTCAGTAGTTGTCAGTATCTCTAGGCATGCTAAACCCAGCAATGTTTAATTTTAGACCATTGTAATTCTTTCATCTCTTCAGTACAATTGCCGTCAGTTACGATAAATGAAGAAACTGGTCTATCAGAAGTTAACTTAAAACAGAAGAATCCTTTGATTATCAGAAAGCATCCGGTTGCCACATCATTTGCTGTATTTGATGAGTAAGTTCCAAACTGTTTTGTACTTTATGGAAACAAGTGTCTGTAAAACAAATGGAAGGCAGAGGATGCCACTAGTGATGTTTCTGCACCTCTGCCGGTGACCAGTGTGGAGCCTCAGGCAGTGCTGCTCCATCCATCTTAAATCCATGGCCTCTCTCATTGAACGGGCCTGTAGCTCTGTGATGTAATGAGTGTGCAGAACAAAGTGCAGTCTGTAGAGCTTCTTCCTGTGGCTTAAAGCAGAAGTGGTTCCCAACCTAAAGGATAAGCTTAAAAGTACAGGGATAGGTACTGTTTCAGGTTTTTGAAGTATCTTTTGGGATGAAGATGTTACCAATGCAATTAATGTTTTAGAAGCCTGTGTAAGTAACTGATATAAAAGCTGGTATTTTTTGAACAGCTTATTCCAAGGATGAAGTCAACAAAGGAAGTAAGAAATAACAGTCCAGTTAGAACAATAGAACCGGTGGATAACTGAAAACGTAATTACCCAAGGTGAAGTGTAGCCAGCACGCTTCTGTCATTGTTCATGTAGGAAAAGCACCTGATTATGAGAATTCAAAGTAATCACATCTGATAACTTGACTCCTCATCTGAAATTGTTTACTGGCTCTTCATTAGGTCAAGAATGTTAAGAATGTGTTCTGCTGCTATTTATATGAAATGCAGTCTGGTGAGATCCATTTGCAAAGTAGAAAGTGACAAGATAGTGCTCATTGTGCTATTCAAGATTTAGATCTCTTTGGAGACGTTGGGGCGTTATGGCACGTTAATTTGTATTCACAGAAATCATTAGTAGGGCCTTTCATCCAAGTAACAAATGGGGTGGGGAGAGCAATAATCTCAAATGTTGACCAAGTGATTACCAAAATACATCAGAGCAGGACATTATTGGTACTTTACTGCCCTGTTAATTGCTTTAATACCATTTCTGGTGGGTCTGAAGTTTGATGTACACTGAGTGTTTGGGTAACATACCAGACAGAAAGCTGTCAGTAGGGTGTTACTTACACACAAATCACACATACTTACACATAGACCAAAAAGGTGCATGTGGAAGGTGACTTTCCACGAGTGTCTGTTGGGCTTTGTTTCTGTCCCTGAAACCAGTTGTTGCATCAAACAAATTACTTAAGTCTCCCTTTAGCTCCTAAAACTACAGATGTGTGATGTGTGGTTTGAGTTCGTTGTTTTTTTTAGTTCTGGTTTTTTAGTTTTTCTAGAGCTGTTGACACAGTCCTTTAAATAAAATGCTTTACATACTCTGGCTTCCAGAGGCCTTTTTCTTCAGCATAAAAGGCCTCCTTGAATAAATGAAAGTGGTAGATTGCTGGTTAGCACGGCCATGGCTGAGGAGTGCTGGTGCAGAGCTGCCCCTGTGGTGGTGACCTGTACATCAACAGCCATGCACTGAGCTGCTCATGTGAGGTATGACAGCCAAAATAAGCTCTTAAGCAACCCAGTGAATCTGTTTTGGAACTATTCCCAGTCTTGAGTGATGTTAAGAGTTCAGTGACAAGAAACTGAGAACTACTTTGGTGAACTTACCATTGGAAATGGGTTTTGCTTTAAGGTGTCTAGTAGAAATTAGTGCAGCCTACCTAAAACTGATGCCAGTCTTTTGTGGAACTACAAAATAATGACTGTAATACTTCATACTGCAAATGGCAAGTGAGTGGCATTTTCCTGCAATTCATTGGTGCCACAAATTTATGAAACCTACAGCTTTTATGCCTGTTTTCTCCAGTCATAGACACTTACGTGGAATCTCCCACAGTTTTTGGCTTTCTTCCTTTTTTAAAATTGGTGCATTTTGGCAGGAAAACAGATAAGCTTGAGCACTAAATCCATCTAAAAGTATTTTGTAAGACTACAGTAAAAATTGTATTTTGCAATAACATTAATGGAGCAATGTATACCAACATATCTGCATGCATTTTTCTTTCACAAGCACGTTACTCATTGTTGATCCGACTGCTGAAGAAGAAGATTTAGCAACTGGAACAGTAACCATTGTAACTGATGAAGAAGGCAGACTGTGTTCTGTCCATAAACCAGGTACTTCTAAATTCACTACAGAGAAACCTAATGTTAGGTCAAGAAAAGATTATGTACCTGCCTTGCTTTGTGAGAGGCAGGTGCTTTATGGAAACAGAGTGTCTGCTTGAATAGTCATTAAATTACTTGCTCTTGAAAGGAGTTTTAAGATGGTGGCATGACTGAAGTTCAAGAAGCAGTCATGGCTTGACCTTCATACAGCACAGGACAAATTTTGGGCATGTCTCCTGTTATAGCTCTAGTTTGTTTCCATTATCTTTGCCTGAAGCTAGGGCTGGGAAAGCTGTATGCTCCCCAGGTGAAAGGTGCTGGTCATGACAATTACTGTATTTATACTCATGTTTGGAAATCACAGTTAGATACACGTAACTGAAGTATAAGTAGAAAATCATATTGTTCCCTTCAATGTTTAGGTGGAAGTCCTCTTACAGGAGCCAAGCTTCAGGACTGTATCACCAGAGCAATTACAAGACACAAAGAAGTAAAGAAGCTGATAGACAAAGTAATAAAAAGTATAACACCCAAGTGAACAAAAAGAGAGCTCTTTTCAAAAATGGATTTGTAAAAATTGTATTTGTTACAGTGTTCACAAACCTTTTATACTAAATAAACAAATACCAATACTACATTTACAAAGTTCATTTTTTCTAAAATGTTCTTCACCCTTATTCTATGTACAATGCTTTTGAGTGGTAAAAAATACAAGATAAAACATTCTGTTAAAAAATTAGGTGACTTGAGGAAACCAGACTCTAGCCACTTTATAGATGAAATTTCTAAGTTCTGTAAGGTTGGCTTCCAAAATAATTTCATTTCTTTTAGTGTAATGTCAAAAGTTCATTTTTCCACCAGTAATATGAAACACTAATTTAATTTTAAGCCTTCTCCTTAATAATCTGAAAAGAAACCCCCTTTGAATCAATTTTTTGGGGGGGAGGCAAGTCTCATGATTTTGGAGGGGCCGGTGTGCCTCTTTTCCTTTTACTTTTTGAGTGGCTGCCTGAATGCTGTTGATGATGCAGGTGAGCTGCTTGTGCTGCTGCCGCTGCCATAGCCATTTGATGCTGCAAGAATCGCAACTGCTGCCATGAAGGAGAAGGGAGAAAAAGCTTGTTAGTGTTGACTGTAAAGCTTTCACATCAGGAAGAATAAAGGGGTGGGGGAAAAGAAAGAAAAAATGAGGAAGCACCAGGTTGACAAAAGGAACACACCATGTACTGGGGCAATGGGTACAGTCAAGCAGCACCAGTGGCACAGAAGCCTGCTGAGGGCACAAGCTAACATTTTACATTTGTATGTGCACAGCTTTGTTTCTTTGCCCTTTCTCTTCATTGCAGTAACTCAGCAACTTCACTGAGTGGGTTGCACAGCACATTTTTAACATGATACCTTCTCGGTGTATGCATCGTTTGAATTTTCTGAATGTATTACAAAGAGGAGACTGTGTGCTAAAAAAATACTAAAATATTTTCATGAAGCATCTGAATGCTGAAGGAATGCTTTGCAGAGCTCTTGCTTCCATGTACTGACTGTAGCAGTGCTACATTTGAATTTCCAGGTGCTTCCATCCACGCCATTTTGAAATCTATTGGCATCTGGCATAGTATTTAGATATGTGCCACAAGCACCCCTTGAATGTCTGCAAATCAGGAAGGTGGAGGGCTTAAACGAATAAAAATAAATTCAGTGCTCCAAGCTGAGAGAACCACAGATTTCACATCTTGCATGACAGTTTGCCAAATACATGTTGGTTTTGTTGTTGTTGTTTTTTTTTTCTTCAATTTGCGAGACCATAACCACATTAGTTAAAAAGAAAGCCAAAAGGGCAATATTTTTGATTTTGGAGCCAAGAATTGTATTTTTAATTTTGTTTTTTCAAACACAGTCAGAGTGAAGTTGCTGGATTACTTGTATCTGTTGCTGCTGCTGCTGCAAGGCTTGTTGTTGTTGCTGTTGCAAGGCAGAAGAGAGCTGGAGTCTCTGCTGAGGAAGGCTTTGCCCAGGTCTGTTCACGGCAGAGCCGAGCTGAGACAACACTGAGAAAGGAGAAGGGGAAAGCAGGCAGGTCAAAGAAGTCAGGTTGAGTTGGTCAGGGGAGGAAGATGTAGGAATACAATGTAACAGGAAAGGGGGATCAATAGAATTAGTTTCAGAGTCACATTGGAAACACTGTAGAATAAAGTATACATGATATACATACTCTGTTAGTTAGAACGTAATTAGATTATGAAGTGCTTGTGGAGACACAAAGGTTTCTCACATTGGATGTTAAGCACACAGTTAAGGAAACATTCCTTAATGAAGTCTGGCATGAAGTTCCCTGCATTTTCATTTTGTTTTAAGTGTAACTTACTTTCACGTGATACTACCAATTGATGGCACTTAACTGCCAAACAAAGCAGAGAAGTGCGTGCTTTAGAAGTCGAGTATTTCTCATATAATTCATGTGCTGATAATAAACGGTAAATCATTCTGATCTAACATAAGACTTCCTTAAGACCAAACTTCATTTCAGTGTGAATTTATCAACAGAAACACTTAGCTACAAAAGGAGGCTCAGCAAGCACATACCTGTGGCTTGAGGTTGCATAAAATTCCCTACTCCAGTCAGGTTAATTACAGCAGCTTGTTGGGCAGATAATGCCTGATCTTGATTGGATGGACCTTGGTCAGACCCCTAGCAAAAATGAAAAGCTTGATCCTTATTACCAAACTTCCGTATCAACGAATAAGCAAATAAAGCCAGTGTGAAGGCAAACTTCTGAAGTGCCATTTAAAAACATTTAATGCTACGTCATCCAGTGTGTGTAGATACAGGCTATAACGTAGTGACTAACAGTAGAACAAACAGATATTGAACACCCCAAACAGCTTTGTTTTGGCAGAAATGGTATTGCTCCTGTTACCCAGCAGAAATCCCACGTAGCTGTCAATTTCTCTGCAGTCTAGCAGAGACTACACTTTTTGGTTGTAATCTTACAACAATTTCCTGTCCCACTCCCAGCCCCAAAGTCTTCAGGGGACCCTGAAATCACCCATGTGCAAAGGTCCTAATCAATCAAACTGTGCAAAGCCTGACACACTCCCATGTTCATACTGTGCCACACGCTCCTTAATTTCATAAAAACACAAAACCTGCTTTTAAAATTACATTTTCAGAACAGAGTAGTTTTCACAGTAATCACTTAACAGGAATTACTGTAGTCTGACCTAGTGTCTCCTGAAGTCAAAGGGTACTAAATTATGACCTCTTCTAGAACTTAAATTATGCATTGATTTATAACACAGGGAAATAAAGCATTATATGCACAAACCAAGAAAACTGCATGGCTTATCAGTCAGAAAAAAGCTGGTGCAGTCCAGGAGTTGCAATGCTTCTTTACCATTACATAATGCCACTAAGATCTAGGAAAACCAGACCAAAAGATAGCTCGTTGAGACATCATCATTCCATGATGACTAAGAGTCACAGAACCACCGTGTGGGGAAAACCCCTAAGTACGAGATGAGAATGCATATTTATATTATGTCGGTAGCACAGAAAATTGTTGTTCTTTTTGGGCCTAGGTTTTTCCCACTAAGCACTGTGAGCACATACGTTCTTGTCCTTATAAAAGCTAAGGCATCTAGTGTTCATAATAGCTCATTTTAGTCAGCGACCTCCTACTCTATAATGCAAGGTACGAGAGAAGTTCCTTAGGGCAATTTAACCAATGCAGAGATTGATTTTCTCCAGAAGAACTTTCTGCCACAAGGACTATGCTTACATCAGCCTTTTTGTAAACGCCCTTGATGTTCAATGTCCAGAAAATAAAACCCAACAGTACAAGGTCACATGATTTCTTTTTTTAGTAACTCAACTACTAAATGGCATTCAGAGATCTGGATGCTGAGAACAAATCTGAAACTTTCCCATTAAACTGTCCCACAATCCAGAACAAGGCCTGTGGCACAGGAGGCTATATACCATAAAAAATTTGAAAGAGGCATCTTATTTATGAACAGTCTACAGTAGCACAAGTGAAATTATGACAAACTTGAGCATCCAGTAAAGAGTATTGTGTCTGGGAAGAACACAAAAACAGAGCAGCTAGTTTTCCCAAACTGCTGCATCAATGTTTGTTAGGATTTTTAAGTATTGACTTGGTACCTGCACCTTAGGATTTTTAAGGTGCAACTGACCACTCAAAATTTGTCATTTTGAGGACAGATTGGTCTCTATCAAGACTTCACACTTCCTCAGTGATTAAGGCCTTCAACACTAATTACAGGCAGCAGTAGAGCTAATGTCTTAAGATTACAGCTTTAAAGACAACTGGTATTTCCTTTGGTGCAAAGAAAATTCTGTTGAACTACAGCAGCGAGAGTTGTAAGCCAACTCACAGTAGTGTGAGTAGCAAGTTTTAGTTACTCTGTAATAATGACTGCATTTTTTCTCTGTTCATCTGATGTATCTGTTAGTTATGATAAACGTAGCACCAAGCTGATTTTACACTACTCATACAGTGGGGCTGGCTCTCTTCATGACACTGTTAAACAGTGCTCAGCCAGTTGTTTTGTTACAGCTTTTCTATATGGGATATAAATAAAGGAGTATAACCCAGCTCCAACCATAGCAACAGAGCCACTGCAGTCTTCGCTGTTTGAGAAGGTTTAGGAGGAAGGCTTTCCTCCCCCTCTGCTTCAGCTCTATTGGGTAATGGCTCATTTACTTGTGGAGGTGGGGAGAATAGGAGAAACTGTTTCATCCATGCACCCCAGACTAAGCGCTGTTAGCACACACCTGTTCTCCCTGTTGCTGAGGGCTACAGGTTGTAGGCTGCTGAGATTGTTGCTGTGGGGAAAACTGTGACAGCTGCTGCTGGAGTGGGTTAAAAATAAGTGAACCACCTGGAAGCTGTTGAAGATTAAAAACAAAAGGCATAATTCAATCAAACTGCTGAATTTCCCACTGTTCTAGGATGAACACAGTATTGATAGTGATGTACTTCCCAGAGGCTTGGTTTTTGTTTTATAGTTCCTTTAAAATCAATCAGTTTACAGTTGTTGCTGTTTGTGAAAAAGCCTCATGCTCTGAAAACAAACTTGCATGAACTTATAGCAAGATAATTCCATAGAAAAATACATTTAAATTATTTTAAATAAAATGGCAGATACTATAATGATACTTGAAAGGTAAATGCCAGTCTTCAAAAGCACTGTATATAATTTCCACTTTCAAAATATTCCGCTGAATTTTAATATAGTGAAATGGCCTTGATTCCTCTCCCTTACCCCCGCTTCAATTGCACTTATTTCAGCCAAATTGTTCTTGGTTTATATGAGTGGCAGAGCTAGCTTGAAAGGATGTCCTTCAATGTGGAATCACTTGAATACAAGCATTTAATTCTACAGAAGAGCTCTAGTCTGACGTAATTGCCTCCTGTGCCCACCCTTTTCCGTGTTTCTGGAGTGTGTACAGGAGTGGGAAGATGAAGTAGCAAAGCTGGTAATAATTTTTTGAAGCATGGTGCAACATATGTGGAACACTGAAGGTGCAATTGTGCACCTGCATCTGGCAGCTGACTTCAAGGTTTGGGAACTCCATCCAGTTCCACAAACAGTCCCTGTTCCGCTTTTAAATGCAACTCTGACATAACAAACAACATCTGATCATGTTTGTATGTATGCTTAGTGCAAAGAAAGCATTTACAGACCTTCTAAAGTCCCTATCTTACGTGAACTTCTATTTCCATGACCAGAAGCTCTTTAAACCTGTTACTGCAGCTACCTGTGCATGCTGAGCTTGGCTTTCAGGCATTCTATGTGTAACCTCTGAGTGATTCTACTACACTGTTTTGTACAGTATAATTGTAACTTTAGTATAAAGAATGATCTGCAATGAAAGCTTAGGCAAATCTTGAAAGTTTGTATTTTAGGATTAATCTTTTGAATCCAAATGTCAGCATCTTTAGATGGTTACTGAGAATTACCTGCTATGTTCTGAGCTCGGAATATAACTTCCACCTGGTATCTCTATGGAAGTAGGCTTCTCTCTTATTCTAAGCCTTTTAAATAAGCAATTAAGATTTGCAGTAAATGGTCTGACCACCTGGCTCCAAAGATCTGTGTGGGGCAGCGCAGTAAGCAGCACTAAGCAGGTCTCTACAGAAAGGTATAAATTATCATTATTATTGTGTCCAAGTATATCAATTACCTGTAGAAGATTTAAGGGCCGAAGATTTGATGTATTTTTCAAACCAAATGGGCTGCCTGTTAAAGAAAACATCTTTTTATTAGTAGTGAGTCTTTACTCAGTTGTATTTGTGCTTTGCAGTACACCTTTGGGTGTATTTGTATTTTGCAGTACACACTTTGGGTGCAGTACACCAATGGGACTATTTCTAAACATTTGGAAGTTGGAAAACTGGCAAGTGTAAATTTCATACTTAATACAATGCTGCATTTTCCATAATGCAGTTCATAGTTATTCAGGCTCAAAGCATGAAAGAGCTGACTAAATGAAATCTGTATCACTACTAACCACTGTACCCTGTGACCTATAACCTGTTAATGCATTTACATGAAGGTGATTGTGGAGAACGTCACAGCAGTTATTTTTCAGTGATCCTTCTTCTGTCTTTAAAAAGTTTTACTGTTTGTATAGTAAATCCAAAAAAATCCAAGGGCTCAATGAAGCAATACACTCTTATCAACCTTTACCAGAAAACAATCCCACCCCAAATCTGAGCAATGCTCCCCTAAGACAGCAGGTATCAAATGGAAGCCCTGGAGGTCTTGCACAGACCCAGATCAGCTCACCACTCACATCTGTTGTGTGGGTGACAGCACAGCATGTAAAAATCTGTGACACCAAACTGGTAGAGGTTGATAGGACTTGAAAGGACAGAACTAGACTAAAAGTGATCTTCGTGAATTGAAGAAATGGTCCAAAACTCAGTAACATTGAATTAAAAAAAGACAAATGACCAAGTACAAAATTGTAACTAGCTTTGTGTCTATACAGCAAGAAAGGACATGAGAAGTTACAGTAAGTCACAAACATACCCAAATCATCCATATCACAAACTACAGAGCACACAAAAGAAAATAACCTCTTCACACAGTTTACATTTATAAAATTCACTGTCACAAGATGCTGTAGAGATTCCAAAGATTTAATGGATTCCAACACCAATTAGATAAATCCACAGACTAGAAATCTAGCACAGGATATTAAGCACAAAGATCCATGTGGATATTCTTCAGCTGAGAAAGTCTCAAAGCTGTACATTGCCAGAAGAGGTACAGTTGTAGACAAGGGATGTTTCACTTCACACTTTTGCCTCATCTTACACTCTCTCGTCAGTATCCTCTAATGGCAACAGTCAGAGACAGAATATAGACTGGATGGATTTTTGGCCTAAACCAGTAAAGCCATTCTTATGTTAAGGTAATGCTGTTGCAAAAAATACAGATAAAAAATAGGCAGACCTCATTTGGGGAAATGTTAACAGGAATGTTGTGAAAGAGATGAGATGCATTTATTCTGCTGTGCTCCACAGTGGTAAATCAGCCAAGCTCAGGCTTGTGTCCAGTTTTGGTTATCACATTTTAAGAAGGATGTAAGCAAATTGGACAGTCTAGAAAAGAGTGACAGGATTATGAAAGGTTTGAAAAATACGACCTATCAGAAAGAGAAGACAAATGTGGGACATGACAGCATGTTTGATTTGGTTTTGGTAAAGAGAAAGAGTGAACAACTATTTTTCACGTCTGAAAGGTATAGGAGAAAAAAATATTGCAATTCAGGAGATGCACTGTAATTAGAAGGAAACATTTTGCATGGATAATGAACCACTCCAAAGAGCTACTGAGGAAGATTGGAATCTTCTTTAGTGAAGGTATTTAAAGACAGTTTAGATAAACATTGGTTCAGGATGGCTTAGACAGATTTGACTGTCTTAGCAAAAGGGACGGATATCTTGAAGTCTTTTATCCTTCTCATTCTATAATCATACATTAGATTTTTTTCTTTATTATATGTTCAGAAAAAATAAACTGATACTTCAAGTTGTGCTTTTAAGAGTTATATAGTTGCATTTGAAGGCGTTAAGGAACTACTTAACTGTTGTACAAGAATAAAGTAGTACCAGGGCCAGAATAAAATGCCCCACACATTTAAAAAGTGAGGCCTCTTTCTAAGTTCAATCATGCCTTTTTTTTTTGGCAAAAAATTCAATTCCATTTTTTTGGCAAATACAATTCAAAAATTTCATGTGAATTTGGAGTTTCTCTCAAACTTCTTACTGAGCACACCAAACAATCCAGGTTTTGACTATGTATCCCCAGCCTAGCTCACCAAAAACCATCTTCAAACAATCTCCAACACAGCCTACACCTCAAATGCAAAAGCATGTTTGTTGTTCCTGAGCTCCAGCCATCAAATACACAACCTCTTCACACAATGGCCACTTCAGTCCATTTTTCTCACAAAATGTTTTCACACTGTCCCTGTCTGAAGGGCAGCTTTTCCACTCAGTCACACTGACCTGCTTGAGAGGCAGACTGCATTGCAGCGGGCAGCGCACTTGGTACCAGACCTCCTGGGGGTAAAATGCCACTCAGATTTATACCTGCAGGGGCTATGGCACCAGTGTTGCACCCCAACATAGGGTTTGAACCACTCATCAGTGACTGTGCTCCACTGTAGAAGAGGAAAGACAACACATCAAACCCAACTGGCACAAGTAAACCTGAATAACTAAATTTTTGCCCTCTGTCTTATGGCAAGTAAATCAGTTGCTTGCTGTAAATTATGCGATTATGGATAAAGCATCACTGCAGCTAAAAAAAAATTGTTTTGCCCAGAGCATAACAAATACATTCCATATTATTGGCATATACAGGTTTTTTTCTTCTTTGCTATCAACTGAGGAAGATAAACCACAAGTGGTCGTTTTATTCTAGAAATATTAAAAGATTTTCAAAATGGTTGTACTATCATAAAAGGAACAGGTTTGCATTCTCTTTTTGCCCTATTGAAAATATCTCTTAATTTATCAACAGTGACCAACTGCTGAAGACCTTGGCTGGATAATTTAAATGTCTGATACCTGCATTGAAGCACACTGTGTCTTACACTGACCATCGTAATCGTAGAATTTTCCTTAGTCTAAAAAGCAGTTCCTGTTATGCCATCCAATCTATTGTTGACAGCATTTACTATTTTCTTCAAACCACAGAATGCATTGCAAGGATCAAAGACTGTTTAACCTCAATGCTTTTTTAAGTTGATAGAAACAAATCTGTTCCCATTTTTCATTTAGATTGGTCTGCATATGATATTCTACCTCCTCTCTGGTTAATAAAAAAAAGTTCTCAAACTTAGAGAGCAAAACTTCAGAAATCACTTAAATTGAGATAAAGCCTGAAGAAACGAACCTATATGACTCCAAAAAAATGAAAGCAATAAAGGCCTTTCTTAATAGATCTTTTCAGTATTCTAGTAGTAGGTGACTTCTATTTGGGAGATGCAAATAGTTTCTAGTGGCTCTTCACTTTGTAATTACAAGGTGAATAATCTGTTTTGTGTTGCAGATCCTGAAAAATATTTACCCTAATGGATGGTGGACAGCCCTGGACCACACCCCCTCCCACCAACCAACCAACCCCCATGGTAAATTTAGAAACCATCATAACAGAAGACTTACCACATAGAGCCCACTACATTGATGAAGTTAAGTCCTGCAGGGTTTGCCATGACCTGGGTGGAGGTTGTTCCTGTAGTAATGGATGTTACCATGGTGGAAAGAGGAATGGTCATTACAGGCAGTGCCTGGCTCAGAGACATTTGCTGCTGAGCAAACGGGGTTAACAAAGTGGGCTGAGGGGTGAAGCCTGAATCTTGGGGAGTAGGGGTGGCAGAAGGGGTAATAGGAGTTGAGCTCTGAGCATCAGGAGGGTGTGGGGTCGATGAAGGGGTGTTGGTTGGAGTAGGAGTAGATGGTTTAGGAGTTCCAGACCCTGCTCATTGAGAAAAATAAAAAGTGCTAGTTTGTTATAAAAGGCCAGTCCTTTTTGTATAATAAGGTTAATGGAATCTTACTGAGCACTGACAATTTCTTCTGTTTTTTAGACTGCAAGTGTTAATTTCTACATGACACAAGTGTTGCAGCACACACTCATTGTTAAGGATGCAGTATAATCACAAAGAAAACCCATTCTCCATGCTTCATTCCTTGTGGCATACACCAATTTCTGTTTTCCTTTAAGGCTTCCATAATTTATTATACATTTAGTCGTAATTCCATTCAGGAATACTTAAAATAATTTCCTAGTGACCATTTTAACCTAATTAATGTTTGTCCTAAACTGTTAAACAAATAGTATCCGTGTACTGCCTGCACAATAGCATCGTGTTAAAAACATATGGAAAACAAGAGAGGCAGCAGGAACACCTACTATTTCAATAATCCTGGGGCTGATCTAAATTTTATCAGATAGTCAAACTGCCACTTGCCAATTATCAACCAAATAAAAAGCAATTAATTAATATTTAAGAACCAGAGGATAATACTGCATCTTTAAAAGCTATTGTGTAATTCCCTCTGCTTAAATGGAGCACATACAGCCGTATTTGTTGTGGATGCAGTAGGCAAAGTCTATCAACAGAAAAACAAAACAAAACAAAACCCCCAAAAAGCTTGAGCTGTTTTTTTGGTTTTCTTTTTTTTTTAGCTTTCATGTCCTGCAGAAAGAAAGGAAATAAATATGAATGGTGACCAGAGCCTTAAAGTAACAACTGTGTGCAGCAGATTTATACAATTCATAATACTAACATATAACCAGACTCAATATTTTGGAAGAAAACTTTCATAAGTTTTCTTTTTTGTCTTGTGCAAAACAAGAAGGCAGAGAAGTTACACCTTTTGAGCTACCCAGATTTTAAATTATTTAATGCAAAAAGCATATTATAATACCATGCAGGATACTGGAATGTGCAGTATACAATTATTCATAAAAAAACTGAGAAGCTGCAGCTATGGTTTCCTCTTTGTACAGATCTGTTCACGAAATGGCTCAAGACACATACATGTTTTAGAAAATGTTTATGATCCATAGCTATGATTACAATGATTCTGTCAGTGTTAACGAAAATACTCTAACTAGGATGTCACTTCTGATTGAAATTTGCATTTTAACACCTGAGAATATGGTGCTATCATCAGCAGCATCACCACCACACTTGCAATCAGCAATGATTTGTAAAACAGTGTAGGAGTGTTTTTAAAAAATCATCTTATCGTTTATTGTATCATCACCTCGGGACTGATCAGATTATATACATACATAGATACACAACTGCACCAGCTCCTATAACATTTAAAAAACCAGATGCTTAAATTACGTAAAAGCAAATTGATCTAACATACTGTTTTTACACTGGAGGAAAAAAAAAATCTACACTTTGGAATTTTATCTCATCACATCATCTACCAGCCTTTCATATATGAGGAGATCATGCTAATTGCATAAAATGTATTAAAAACGTATACACAAAGGGTGCATACATATATATACAGAAAACGAACACAGTTACAATAAACATAAAATACATACAGTGAACAAGAGACCTGCCTAAAGCTGCACAACTTATACAATTTAGGGTACACTGTACACTTAAATTTCATCATTCCACAGGTTAAGAAGTTTATCTCAGGAAGCATTTATGCAAAAGCCTAAGATTTAATGGAGAATTTAGGTCGTGACTCACTTTGTGAAGAGCTCGCAGGAGACATGGCAGCTGGAGAGAGCATGCTAACTTGATTAAGATCCATAGATTGTTTCCGAGAAAGACCAGGAGGCTTCGAAGGAGGAGGTGGAGTTGGGGATTTTAGATGGCCACTTGACTGTTGTGAACTAAAAATATTACCTGAAAAAGCATAATTAAAATACATTACTATTCTGTGAGTGCATGTTAACGTGAATATTAGAATACAATTTTGTGAACAATATAATCAGAAATTAAAAAAAAAAAAACACACAAAAAAACATGCTCTTCTCACAGATAAGATACCAGTATTTTTTTATTAAATCTTTACTTAAAGGGATATCCTGTCATTTTACAACAGGCAGAACACGTTAAAATGAGATGCTGGAGTCAAAAAATAATTACCTGAAGAGCTACTTCCTGAACTTGATGGTAATTTGATAGGAGGAGGTCGGTGTTTTACACCTTTCCCCAGTACTGAAGACTGAACAGAGCCTGATACACTTTCTGGCTGCTGGGAGGAAAGAGAAATTAACACTACCACAGCAAAGATGAGAGCTTCCACACAGTTGACAGAAAAGACAATTCGACTGATTTGTATTAAGGCTTCTCAGAACTACAACAAAATTCCTTTCAGACATTTCAGATGAACTCTGTTTAGATAAAGTGTTTACCATCAAGAAGCAGCACGAAAGTGCTGGTAAAAATTTAAACTGAGCAAAGAAATAAGTAAAATAATTAAAGAGTTTCACTTTTCTCGATAATTCTGAAATTCTTTGTAGTCATTTTCACAAATGCAAAAGTGACTAATACACTTGACATAATAGAACATTTAGGTTTTACTTGAAAAATTACATCATTTCATTCATTCATTCTGTATATACCTGCCATTTTCAACCAAGACAGACTTAAAGAACAGGATCAGAATTCTTCATTCTGGGAGCAGGATTTCAAATAAGTTCAGGAAAATGCTGAATGCAGAGAAATCAAGACACATTTGCCCACTGGCTTCAGTAGGACCAGAACTTCATATTTTTAGAGAGAAGATGCAGCCTTTTTGTTTGTTCTTATAACCTAATTATCAGGTTGTCTGAACATAAATCTACTTCAGCTACTCGAGTCTGTAATTCTCAGTCACTCACAACAGACCCTAAATCCATTATTCCAATAGCTGACACTGTCAAAAGACTCAGCAGTAAAACACATTCACAGTTACAGTCTATGTGTTTTTACCTATAAAGCAGGTATCCATAAATGAAAGCAATGTCTACACAAATGTACAGTTCACAAACTGCTGAAACTAGGAAATGAGGCTGGCAACATAGTGAACGGAATATTTCAATACTGGAGCCTCAATTAGATGTGCATGAGCTATGAAATCAAAGCATTGTGCAGAATCACCCATTTTGGTGAGCTTAGCTTCCACTGATTCTCAGTAGTAAGAGACAGTCCCTCTAATTTTCTAATTGCTTGCTTATAAAAAAGGATCTTTTGAGGAAAATTCTGAGGACTACCTTTCTCTTCTTCTGTTAAAATCCGCTTTCTTGATTTTGAAAATAAAGACCAACGCCCCATTCCAATGGTGACTAGATCATTAAATACAGTAACCTGAGTAACTCTGGTCCAGGCTTTGGTGGGGACTTGGAAAGGCAGACAAGCTGACTTCCCCAAGTACCCTTCCACCCCAATCACTATATGATTTTAATGTATATATACACACGTGCATGTACACGCCTGTATGTGTGCACTCATACAGAGAAACATTCATATCCCTTTCTGCAACTGCTGGCCTTGGAATGCTGCTGGTCTGGCTGACACCAGGATCTACCTTTTTCAGAGAAACATTGGTGGAGTTCATAAGTAGGTATTCGGGGGAAATTTAATTCATAGGTAGGTATTTATGGTCACAAAGGAAATACCCCAGTGGATACAAATCTCATTCACTAGCTGGAGCATAACATATAGCTCACTGCTAAAGTTCTGACTCTGACCAAAAATGGCCAGAAGCAGCAAGTAAAACACGAGGCAACGCCAACAGGCAGGAAAATTTGGGAATGCAAGAATTTATACTGGAAACATAGAAATGTGTGTGCATGTAAACATACACACTTTGAAGTTGTTGGTGCTTGTGTTTTGGAGGTTTTTTTGGTGGATTTTTCTGTCTGTTTGGGTTTTTTTTTTTCCTTTTTTGTTTGAGGTTTTTTTTTTTCTNGGTTTTTTTGGTGGATTTTTCTGTCTGTTTGGGTTTTTTTTTTTCCTTTTTTGTTTGAGGTTTTTTTTGCTTTTTTTTTTGTTTGTTTGGTTTCTTTTTTTTTAAGTTTTCCTCTTCAAACTGAAGAGAAAATAATTTGAATTTTAAAAGGTAAAAGAAGTTCAGCTACTCCATCTGCTTCTGTGTTTACTGACCTGCAAAACAAGACACACAGCTGCATTTTACTATACTGCTCTATGAAAGTTTCATCTGAACAGGGGAAAATGCTAAAACAAAACTTTGGACCTAATTACATGATACACAGCAAACCCCCCACCCCTCAAAACAGCTAAAAGACAACATTTAAACATTGAAAACATAAATGCTTTCCACTAACTCTTCCAATATACTCACACTGAATGATCACGACCATAACGCATTCAAAAATTCATTCAGGATGACATTTTTAGGTTATTTTACTGTTCAATGTGGATAGCAAAAATTGTTCTAATAATTCAATAATTAAGGGCAAATGAAAGAAATGTGTAACTTGATAAACTCACTTCCATTTCCTTCCCTGGAGAAAGATGACTGACTGATCCACTTGAATTATGAAACATTTTCACAGTACATTTAGCTTCATTTTGCACTAACTCCTGGTACTGGTTCACCACCCTGAAACAAACAATGAGCACATAAAATGTTCATAACAACTTTGAACTTGAAAAGTAGGTATGTATAGATAAACACAATTGTGTATGTTATAGGCATATTTTATATATTATGTAAGCATCTCTCTACATAACATAGAGATGCACATATAAAAAACATATTTATACCTCTTTGTATCTTTCTACATTATATTCCTGGGCTCTTAGATTTATTCCATTTTAACTTTTACTCTCTTTTTTTTCTAATGCAAAATACAGTGTGAGAAACATTCTATTGGAGGAATATGGAAAACAATAGACAGAACAGTTCCATTCCCAAAAGCAAGTGCAGATCTTTGGGATGTCAGTCAACGGGGATCCCATTCCCGCTTTATTACAGAGGTCCAGAATCTTTTCCTAGAAGTATCTCTTCTGCTTATGCTGCCTGTGGAACAGTCGACCCTCCTTTAGCTTGAGGGCTATGTCAGGTGAGGAGTCTAAATGCAAGGGCTGAACAATCACTCCTCTGTGAACATTATGACAAACATCTGATAAAGCATCAGGTGAACAAGTTTAAAATATTTGTTCTATCAAAATGAATCAAATACTACATCTCTACTAATCTAAAACAACCAAGTTGAGGGAATACTGTTTCACAAAGATGAGCAGAATATACAAAGTGACCTTGAAATATCAAGCTGAACTGCTGTGGTCACTTACACTCTGGCAGACTAGACCTCAGTGAAAACCCGCTGGAATATTTCCATTACCTCACACCTAAACATGATGAAATACACTTTATTTTGATATAGCCCTGCTGTTACCTGACTAATGCAGACATAAGCAAGGGTCCCAACACACACAACAGAGGAAAGGGAGCAGTGTACCTTTTTTAGCAATTAGATTTTAGACTGACTCAAAATTACAGTGGAATCGGGGTAGTAAAATGCCATGTACTTGAAAAGGTCATCCTGCCCTCCTCTACTGTTTCTTCTTATCCTTGTCCCTGAAACCCTGTGGCTTATTCTGACAAAAGGACTTGTGCAACCCAGTGATAAACATGATCAGCAAAACAATCTCAGTTAAAATTAGGCTTTTGTAACATTGTTTTACTTTTCAGCCAACCAATCCCCCGCAGTTCAGCTTACAGAATAAGCAGCAAAAGTATCAGCACGAAGGAGGCAGGAGAGAATATAAGCAAAGAGTTTCTTAATCAAAATTACCTATTTAAAAAAAAGAACATTATTACTGGCATTTGATCAAATTGAAGACTCATTTCCCTGCCAGGCACATAAGGGGTGCAGGGGGATAAGAGCTATGGCATGTACATCAGCTGGAGGTGCAAAAACACACAGCTGGCTCTGACGGAGGTTGCTTTTTAATCGTTCTGTGCTCATATGCACAGGCAATCTAGGATGATGCATGCTGACAAACACAAAAACCACTTAATTTTGCTGCCTCAGTTATCCCTGAATTGCTACTCCTACTCATTCTACAACTAAAATATACTGAAAAACTGTTTTATTACTTGCTTCTCTAGGAAGGCTGAATCAAGACATGCACAGTGCACAAAACTAAGACATATAAATCTTAAATCCTAGATTACACTTCAAATGACAAGTTCAAATGAACCATTTCCACCATTGTTAATTTACCATACCAAATGGCAGGATGAGATTACTGCTAAGCGCTCTCAGAGTTCAGGTAGCACAACAAGCTGTACCCACGTATTTGATGTCCTCTATTCTTCCTTGCTTGTTAAATACAGAAACTACACACTATCCTACTTCCTGTTATGATGACTAATTCCTCTTATTTTTCCTCATCTGTTCTGCACCTGTTTCTACACACCATAACACTGGCAGTCATAACTGCCAAAAAGGAACAAAACTTATTATTTGTCATCAATCCAAATAGCTGCACAAACTGTATTAATTTACCTTTCAGCATCGGTCTTCGAACCAATAAGGAACCTAAAATGTAAAGCACATTTTCGGTCATGACTTGGACTAAAAGAACATATTTTTATTATCACAAGGCTTCAAACAAATGACAGTGCTGTGTTTTTTTCATACCTGCTCAAAATACAAATGATAATGTATCCATTCAATGGACTGGGTATCATTCAGTACTTGAAAAACACACTTGCCTTCCTATCTACATATACAATATATACACACATGATCTAATATGGTCTCCTTTAACAGTAAATTACCTACAAAGCAAAAGGCAGAATATACAAGTTTTGGATTTTATATTTAAAAAAAATGGGAGTAACTGCTACAGAATTATTAGTGTAAAAAGTACAAAGGAAAAGTTATGTATAAATTAACAACATACTGGTACACTCAGACTGAAATACAAGTGTCCTGAGGGGATGTCAAAAACAGCCTTATGCATAATATTTTAACACACGTTCAGTTTCCATTGTTTGATTTTACTTATGCCAATTTCAATTCCCCGTGATCTTCCAGACCTCTTAAATAAGTATCTCTCTTTTGCATAACAGTTATGGCTTGCAAACTTATTACTATGCTTTTTAACTTTACAGAACATTCTCCAGCTCCAAAAAGAAAAAAAAAACTATTAAAAAAACCATTTATTTTATTGAACAACAAAAATGTTTACTTCACCTTTCATTTCATATGGCAGTTTGCTAATGAGGAGTTATCCAAGTTTTGATGAACTTTACTTGTCAGTGTCTTACCAATTATTTCCAAAACCCTTCAGGCATCTAAAACCTCTAAACCGATTTAATTCCCAGCCTTATTACAGAACTGTAAGCTAGCACTGTAGTTCAGGGAAGATCAGTACTAAGTATGTGTGCTGGTTTTGGCTGGGGTAGTGTTAATTTTCTCCATGGTAGCTGAGACAGGGCTGTTTTGGATTTGTGCTGAAAACAGTGTTAGTAATACATGGGTGTTTTAGCTATTCCTAAGCAGTACCTACACAGGCCTTTTCTGTCTCTCATGAGCAAAAGGGCTGGGGTGTACAAGAAGTTGGGAAGTGATACTGCAAGGACAGCTGACCCCATATGACCAAAGGAGGGGATATTCCATACCATATGGCATCATGCTCAGCATATAAAGCCAGGGCAAAAAGGAAGAGAGGGGTGGGGGGAGCATTTAGAGAGAAGGCATCTGTCTTTCCAAGTAACCATCAGGTGTGATGGGGCCCTGCCCTCCTGGAGACAGGAAAACACCTATCTGCCCATGGGAAGTGGTGAATGAATTCCTTGTTTTGCTTTGCTTGCATGTGTGGGTTTTCCTTTACCTACCAAACTGTATTTATCTCAACCCACACAAGGCTCCTCACTTTTACCCTTGCTATTCTTTCCCCCATCCCACCAGGGAGGCCAGGGGAGGAGGGAGTGAGTGCTTGCATGGTGCTTAGTTGCCAGCTGGGGTTAAACCACAACAGTATGGAAACAAACAGTAAATAGCTCAAGTCTAGGGATAAAATATTCTTAATACTTTTAAGATTTTCATAAAAATAAGAGAATGATTACATACTAGATGATAAAAATAACTTTCATTAGCAGAACTAAAAAGTTTGCTCAGTCTCGCTGCTCCTTGCCTTACTGAAATTTATGGGCTCTACTCTGCTGCACAGGTTCCTCTACACAAATAATCTGGTACATACAACAAAAAGAGCCAAGAACAGAGAATCTTTGTAGAATCGCAGCGAAAACCAGCATATTCCAAACAATTCAAAACTATGAAGCTTCTTAGAAGCTCATGTTTTTCTTCATTTATTTAGTTTAACTCTATCTAAGAGCAAACAGAATATAGTCAAGTCTTATGCTTTCATAGCATCAAGCAAATTCTGAGAACAATTAAAATTCTGAGTATCACCAAAAAAGAGTGCAGCAACAACGTCTCCACAATTTGCATGATTGGATTTGCTGGTGGTCTTACTGTCCCCTCAGTGTATCTTTAATGTGAAAGAATGCACTAATTTAACATGAAAACACATTTGAAATATGATGGTTGCTTGTACATATTTTGTTTTGGTTTGGGTTTTTTATGTAAAAAAATTTTAAATCAGACATCTAGCTCTAGAGTATTTTTATGACAAGTAATGTTTGTTTTCCTTCACCTATTGGATCACAGCATAGTTTAAAAAAGAACGTGTAACTTACTGTGATGGAGTTAATAGGTTGTCATTTTCCTCATCACCTTTGAGTGTCTGAATTTTACCATAGTACAAGGGATTGCCAAGAGACTGAAAAATGGTCAGTTTTGTTTTTTGAAGCTGATTACCAACTTCACATTCAAACACATAATCATCCTTCATTTCCTAAAAAGACAGAATGACCTAGTAAGTCTTGAACAAGTGTTAGCCACAACACCGACTAGAACAGACCAGTTCTATATACAATATAGAGTAAGAAACATACTACAAGTAACTCTGGAAGTAAGTAACACTCTATAGGAAGGGGTGCATTATCTAAAATGAAACTGATTCCAGAAGTTATATTAACAGGATGAGAGGAAAAAGTGTTTATTGTCTCTTAAAAATACAAAGATATTGCAAACCCCAAACAATCATGTTAGACGTGGAAAGGCAGACTGGGTAACATATATAGAAACAGCTTTATATGAATTATGACAATGTGAAAAACGTTCGGAGTAAAATGTTGGAGCTGAACATTAAGTTCTGTGGGAAAGTATTACTTTTTTCCAATATTTGACTACAAAAATATCATGATATTGTTAATGCTGTTAATAAAGATAGCACCTTGCCTCTGAAATTATAAAAAATGAATCAATTATTTATGTCTGATTATATTAAATTACTACTTCTGATCAAATCACATAGTTTGTGCCAAAAATCTTAAGGTTCAACTTAAACATTGCAGAAAGAGTTTTTTGTAAGAGGCATTTAATATTAATCTCTTCCAAATTTAACATTCTGATTTCAATAAAGCTCTTTTTCATCAGCCTTTGAGTGTCTTAGTAAAGAAAGCAATTTGTTGTGCAAAATACTGCTCCATGTAAAGTATTATCCTTTCTTTAGTACAAGCTGCTTATCCTTGTATTTCTGGAAAATCTGAGGAAATCAGACTGATTACATGCTTGCTTTACTGTATAAAATTACAAGTATCTCTGGTAATCTTTCCATGTCTCTGTAACACATGGAAGATAATTAAATTGGGGGAGGGAAGATTATTCCACATTACATTAATTTTGTTGAAATAAGAGGCATTTTAACTAGAGACAGTGAAGTTTGGCCAAAGGTTCACACTACTCACGTGTGCTGGCCAGACAGTTGGTTGTGAGTCATCAGACTTGATAGACTTTTCCACTTTGGCATATTTTTCCACCTTAAAGAAAATAGATCAGAAAAGAAAGAATTCCCTGTTATGAATTCAGAGAAACTTATTTGAAGAACCTTCAGAACTTTACATTTATAGCGTTACACCATATTTGCTATGTTAAACTTAACAAAAGAGTGGAACATGGTTTCAGACTGCAGACTGAAATCACTGCCTGCAATGTGGAATGGTTAAGTAATTTCACAGTAACAGTAATTCCTAAAGCCTCTGATTATGTCAGGTACAACACAATTGAAGTGAAAAGAGAGGTTTGTTTTGTAACACTTACACTGTCATGTGCAATTCGCATTCTTGCCAGCCCTATGATGTCCAAAGCTACAGTCTTGTCTAGTTTACAGTCTTTTAAAAAAATCTCAGTATACTAGAGAAGACTTGTGGGAAAGGGACCTGGGGGTCCTGGTTAGTGGCAAGTCAAATCTGAGTCAGCAGTGCCCTGGCAGCCAGGAGGGCCAACCGTGTCCTGGGGGGCATCAGGCACAGCATCGCCAGCCAGGCAAAGGAGGGGATTGTCCCGCTCTGCTCTGGGGCAGCCTCACCTCGAGTGCTGGGGGCAGTTTTGGGTGCCACAATATAAGAAGGATATAAAGTTACTACAGAGTACTCGAAGGAGGCCCATGAGGATGGTGAAGGTTCTAGAGGGGAAGCTGTATGAGGAAGTCACTTGGTTTGTTCAGCCTGGAGGAGACTGAGGGGAGACNGACCAGAGGGAATGGCCTGAAGTTGTGTCAGGGGAGGTTTAGGCTGGATATTAGGACAAGGTTCTTCACCCAGAGGGTGGTTGGGCACTGGAACAGGCTCCCCAGCATCAAGCAGGCCACAGGATCAAACTTGAGTGCAAGAAGCATTTGGACAAAACACATGGTATGATTTTGGGGGTTGTCCTGTCCTGCAGGACTAGGAGTTTGACTTGATGATCCTTGTAGGCCCCTTCCAACTCAGAATATTCGGTCAGTCCCTTCTGTACACTAGTAGTATGTGTCTTAGCAGTGCCAGCAACTAAGAATATGAATGTCCCTGAGAGAAAAATGCACACAGAGTGAACAAAAGAACTCTCAACTAGAATTCTCTGTATAAAATCTAAAACTTTTCAAAATATTAATGTTCCATAGTATAAAATATCAAAAGAGAGGAATTTTTACCAGGATGAAGCCTGACTAATTTTTAAATAACCTACAAACCTCTTTATTTTTCTAGCTTTTGTACTATCAGACAACTTCGAATAGACATGTGCTCGTTGAACCCACAGAAGAACAATACTAACAATTTGTTTGTACTGATTACTTCATCCAAACTATTCTGTTTGTATTCTGTTACAATTGCAATACATTACAGTGTGGCATAACTTGTTTTTATACCTTATGGTACAGAAAAGTAATTGTAAATGTTAAAGTCACTCCCCTTTTTTAAAAGTCATTCTTTGATACTGGTTACTTCTTAGATACTTCTTCATATAATACAACTTCTAATAATTGCTAATTATACATAACAATTGGTGGTCTTACATCTACTTCAGAAGGAGCAGTCAAGTAGCAAGGGTTCTGTTTCCACATATCTACGCACTGGAAAATGAAAAAGCAGGATTAATGTATGAAATACTTTAATTAAACAGTCAGAAGTGTATTATGTTACTTTTCAGAACACGTACATTTCCAGCTTTTGAAATTTTGAGGTCATACTGCTGGGCTGCTTTCCTCTCCTTCCTTTTCTGTAAGTAGTCAAGTAGTCTGAGCTGAGGTGGAGTTGAATAGTGAGCTACTTCTTGCTGTCTGTTCAGAGAGGACCTTGAGTACCTTTTGAAGCACCTATGGCGAAATGACACGTAACGTTGTGAAACCATAAACATTAAATTCTCCGCTGCCTGTGTACAAACACAGAAATATGCAGGACACTGCTACTTACATTGAGACTAATGTTTTTAAATACTAGTTTGAAATTGCTTTTCTGGATTACACTGCACAAGTCCAAATCTTGATTATATTGATAAAATATACTTGTATTCTGTTCATCTGTTCCAGCACTAAGAATGGGGTTATTTTTAAAATGCACAATTTAAGTACATCATCAAAATGCATAATTAAGAAGTTGCCAAGCTTAAAATATTTGTGTATTGTCATAGATTTCAGTTCCATCAAAAGATCTTTGTACTACTTACGTAACTATAAAGTTATGAAGACAGAAACTACCCTCTAGTCTTTGTTTCATGACAAATTCATGGGTACAGTAATGTCATTCTGTACATTCATTTAACCACTTTTCCTATTTTTTGAGTGGAATATTTGTTGACCACCAAGTTTTAATTTCAAGGACAGTTTGATCAATTTCATTACTTAAATTTTTTTAGAAATTATCACTGGTTTGGCACTAGCATAGTATTTCAATGCAAATCCAGTTTTAAGTATTTCAGTAATTGTGACAGACCATTAATATGTTTCCTTTATACAGACTGAATGCAACTCCTGTGGCAGAACAAACATGTTGAAAAAATGTTTCAGGCTTCTGTGGAAATAAAAAAGGGCCCAACCATGCACAAAAGTGAAGCAATTTCAACATTTTGTACATAGTACATACCACATTATTTTAAATTTTCCCAAGACTCTTACATGCTTACACTTCTGTTTAGCCTGAACATCAAACAGACGAGTAATTCCTTTCATTTGTTCATTCAGGATTAAATTTACACATAACTTTTCACAAATTAGAGACCAATATGCAACAAAATATTTATATATTTTACATAACTGAGCTGCCATCTGACTCTGCTTACACAAAATCTATGCAAAAAAACCCCCGAATCCCAACTGCAATCTTTCCTTTGATACAAAAATTAGCACACTAAAGTATCTACTAGTAACTGAAATATAATACAATATTGAGCACTTAAAAATATGATGTAATTTCTTGACTGTTTCTCACATATTCCTATTTAAGCAGGTATTACATATGAGGAACTAAATTTTCACGTAAAGCATTACTTATATTTTTCTTTGAAAACATGTTTCATACTGAAAACTACCGTTTCATGGGGCGAGTGTTCATCTTCTGCTTGTTGTACAGGAGTCTGTTTGCAGTACAGGTCACTGCTATTGAAGGATCAAGACACAAAGGCTCTGCTGTAGCCAAAATAAGTTGGCTCTCAAGTAGGAGTTTGTCCTCCTGTAATATACACAGCTATTAATAAATATAAAAATATGACAACTTTTACACTAGTTCAGTTCCTATATACCTATGCATGTGGATATTATCTTAGAAAAAACAGAAAAAATTGTTAAACAAATAAAAAATTTTAATAAATTTTTATTTTGTTGTGTATTTATAACATCACTGTAAAGTTTTTAAACAACCTCTATCCTACCTGTGTCCATTTGTGGTTGTCACTTGTTATAGAATGCACATCACAAATTAAAGTCTGTGGAAAAAGACATTATGGTAATCAGCTTTCAACTGAATAACAAGATTTCTTAATATATGTTCAGTAACAATGCATATCCAGTCTAGGAACTAAAGTAACACTGAGAAATTACTCAAGGCTCTTCTTTACCTGCATTGTAGGTCGCAAAAGAATGTGCTTGCTTTGGTATGTTGGAGATTTCATGTTACCAGACTGCCTATAGTCACGTATTTCTGCTATGACACATCCACAATGGAAAATATTAACCTGGTTGAAAGAAAAACAACAACAACTTTTGAATAAACAAATATTTACCAATCTGCCCCTGCCTCCACAAAGAAGTCTGTTACATAACATACAAAAGTCAGTGAAACTATGAATATAATGACTAAGTTTTTCAGACCAGTGGTCTTTCCTGTGTACCTAGACATACCAAAAATACAAGCTTCAAATGCAGTGTTTTCATATGCCAGCAATGCAGTTGTAAGAAATTCCCATGCCAAACACTTCATAATGACAAAGAACAAAGGAAATTTTGCTAGAGCAGAGCTGAAGATGTCCCACAGCCTTAATCATAGAAATCTCTCTTTTTTCTTCTTCTCCTCAGTGTTTATTACTTTTTTTCCCCTATATATATTGATAAAAAATTTATTTGGGGCATTAAATACTACAGTTTCAAATGCACAAGTGTTTTATGTCTTGTGCTTACAATCACTTATGTGAAGCACTCAAAAAAATCAAGGTCTATCTGGGCACCATAGGTAACTTCTTTTTGAAAACAAAACTTTCAAACCTGAGATTTTTCCAAAAGATCAACCAAAATAGGTGGTAGTTCCTCTGCATCCAAATATTCAAGCAGCTCTCCTTCCTCATAAGGCAGACGAATGGTCTCAGAATCTGAATTTAAACAAAACACATTACCTTTGTATTTCAAGCTCAAACATTACCAATGAGAAATCTAAAACAAACTTGCCACAGGAAAAAGCAGTTTTTCCTGTGGCAGGGTTGGCAGAAACCTATCCACACAGACCATTTTTTTGCATAGTATTAATTATTACATCCATTGCTGTTCCCAGAGCTTTATTTTGCTCTGACTGTGCTGGTTTTTTGCTCCCAAGTGACATAACATATGCTCTTTTTGCACGACAGAACAAATGGCATGAATGTGTCACCAAACTGGAACCCTAACGCCTTTAGACAGACCTAGACACGGGAAGCAGTGAAACAAACAATCTCACAGAAGGAACCTGAAGTGAGATAAACTTGGATATGCAGCTCCAGAAATTAAGGGGAAATAAGAGAATGGAAGGCTATCAAAAAGATTCCTATCTACAGATTTATGCGTAGATAAACAACTCAGAGCTTTATGTAAATTTTTAGTTCAAATACAGCTGGTTGTTCTCCCTCCCCCCATCCACCCCCAGAACTATGTTGGAAGTGAAACAGTTAAATGTAAGCAACAACGCATTCTAAAAATTTATATAGCATTCTGAATATTTTTAAAAATTCATGAGAAGAATATTACCTGAACCATTTTTTCCCCTGAGCATCAGTGAATAACCCTCATTTCCTGGATAGAGGTTCACCACCAGACATGACAATGTCTCCTGCATAACCAGCTTCTCAAGTAAATTCACATTTCGCCTCAGCTTCTGCTTTAAAAGTAAACATTGCTCATGAACATAATACTATGAAATAATTAGCAGAAATAAAAACAATTGCTAGAACATGATTTAGATTAATGATAAATTACACATCCAAACAAGCTCAGTTAAACTTAATTGTACTGTGTTCAGCAGAGTGAACATATTATATATTATCACACAATCTTATACACACGGATTTTTGTAAAAAATACAACTCATTTAAATTACAAACCCTAGAACTGGAAGTCCACAGACAACAGAGTTAATAAGAAAAACCCTATGCTACAATGTTGTAAATCTAGCGTGCACCATTATTTGTATCACTTCTATGAATATCATCAATCCAGTACAACTTGTTTGATAACAACAACAAAATATTTAGTACTTTCAGATATTCCTAACAGGAGAAGATATTTCTCTCTAGGATTAAAACAATGAATTGGAGCATTTGGAAGCTTTCTTAATTGCATTTTCTTGTCTGTATTTGCTGAAATCTGATCCAGCAGCTGCAGACACTATTCCCGTATTCAACTGTAAAACTACCTTTTCGATGCACGTATAGCAGATTTTTATCATTCACTTAATGTGTTTCAGAGACCACATATACATCCTACAAATTGAAACATCTGAAATCCCCTTAGAACTTAAGGCAATGAATTCTAAACTTCACAAAATTTTACAACTTCTGGTTGGAGGCCACATTTCATCTCTGAATACCAGCTCTGGGTACAACCATTAATTAGGAGTTAACCTGAGTGCTCATTTGCCTTCTCATTCATTTTTACTTCCTTGAAAGCAGCAATACAGAAGATTCCACAGCTTGTTCTTCTTGTTCCATTTGACATTCAGAGTTTAGCAAAGCCATTTGTGCCTTTTACATCTTATATTTAGCATCAATAAGCCTGTTTGAGCCTCTCTGCTAATATTATGAAAAATTTTCACAAAACTTTAGTTTACCAGCAGTTGGAGAAATAAATGTGAATTTATGACAAAATCACAGGGTCTAAAAAATTATCCACATTTTTCCCATGGCAGTCATGCTAAGCAATTGATTGTGATACAGTGATAATGGCAACAATGTACACGGCATTGACACAGGCCCTGAACTTGAACGTGCCTTTGGTGACACAGGATTAAGACAGAATGAACAGGTCATTCAAGCCAGTCTAGGCCTTACTATTCATATTATGTAGTCTTATCTTTAGGTAACTACTACAGTAAGAAGAGTTTATACTTAACAAAGAAACTAAGTGAAATTAAAACCAAAGTATTTTCTCAACTCGCCTGTTTAGACAGAAATGAAAAGCTTCTCAGCAATTTCCACTTACCTTTATCTCAGGCTCTTTTTCACATTCTTCAATATATAAATCATAAAGTTTTTGAAATACAGATTTTCTGAAATTAAAAAAACTCAACATGTAACCAAACTTATATCAAAGAAATGCTATTAAAAATCTAAATACTGAAATTCTTAGTACCTTCCACTCGATAAATATTTTCTTTTGGGAGGTCTCTGACGGGCACTTTCAATGATATACTAAAAGAGAAAAGTAAACCAAAAAAACCAGCATACATTACAAAGAAATTTAATTCTAGTTACCACACAACTTGAGATCATTACCAGACAGCATTCCATGTATACAGAAAGTAATTAAAAGTTATGGTACATGACTGCTCCAAAAGTGCACTAAACACAATCTGGTTTATGTTACAGTCATCAATAAGAACACAGCTCAATTTAGCTGTCAAACACAGCATTTCGTGGCTAGGGCATCAGTTCCATGCAAGGTCTTGATTCTACACTCACATCTTGCAATTACAGTAGTAATAACACTACAACAGTACTGCACTTAGTTACCACTACTGAAAATAATGTGGTTAACACGCTAAGGTACAACCAAGTTTATCCATACTGGCTTGACAACATTTACAAATCAAGTACTCTTCAACATGGTAATTTCAGGAAGTTCTCATTTTGTCTTTTGCATTTACATTATTTTTCTCTATAGAGCTGTACATTATAAATACAATTCATGTACATTAAAAATTTGAATTAAAAATGAAGAAGAGAAATATCATCCTCCAGTAAATGTGATTTATATTCTAACAAGGTTTTTCCAAATCTCTATTGTTTGAAGTATTTTGATTAACAGCTTAGTTCAGAATTTATGTGAAGAGAGGTTCTCCCACAGGAACATGTATTTTCCATAACAGGGTTCAAGGCAACTGTTATATCAGATGTCAGCATGAAAGAACATGAATGTGAAGGCACTTGCCTCTTCATTCTCACTGGGCTATTCCTAAAAACACAAATAGGATTTTACCACATATTTCTGCCAGGTGTGTCTGTAGAGCCCTGCTTATTTCACAACACACAGATTTGCTGGTCTAAATGGGGAAAGCTCAAGTCTATCACTTGCACAGTCTATCACCATTGCACTTGATGTTCTCAGTACGATAAATAAGAGACAAATACATGACAGCAATTTCAGTGAGAATTTTGCAAATTCAGTGTTACGTGTACAGGTGATTACATACGTATATATTTATATAATGTGGTTTTCCACAGCTTTTCAAAAGAAATAAAAAACAGCTGTTGTATGTTTATAACTGTGAGACCCATATATTATGTGCAAATAAGTAATTTAGCTGCTGCTTACCTCGGCACGATCCAATGCCAGTTCTAAAGCTTGTTGCTGCAAGAATCACAAAAGGCTTTTTAGAAATTACATGACTAGTTTAAACATCCTCATACATTAAAAACACCCCAAAAACTCTACTACTCCTGATAGGAATTTATAATTAGAAGATGGGCTCAAAAATTCTTTGGCACGTACTAAACTTAGCGGCTAAAAACTCATGTAACTGCATCGCAAGGCTTGGCTAAATCATGAAGCCTTAGAACAATGAAAGGCAATTAGAACTAAAAGTAGGAATGGAAATTACACCTAATAAAAGCAGCAACAAATACTAACCAAATTAGTGATGACAAGTAGCAAACCTGATCTCCTTTGTTAAGCTGGTCACTAACTCAAGAGAAAGAATAAGCCAAAATATCCCTGAACAGACATCCAGGAAGAAAACATTTAACTTTTAGATACTGGTGCCCAAGCATTGGTACAGTTATTTTTCACCAAATGGAAACAAAGATCTTGTGCTCAGAACATTACTTCTGCACATAATACAATTTGAGAAGTCTTCCTTATGACATACTGTTAGGTGGCTAGGAAACAAAACCAGCTTCCACTACAGACTTCCTCCAAGGCATGCTTAAAGTCTGCCCAACTCTACGAAACACAGCAAAATCTGCAAAAGCTTCTCAATATCCCATAGCATAGTATACTCAATACCATTTATTTTAATGAATTTAAATTTGGAATGTCTGTTACTTCAGTTCACCTGCAGTTGATATACCTTTATTTCAAAAATGGTAAACAGCTTCATAGATTATAATTATGAGTTCTTGGACTAAAATTTGACAAGTATTTCAAACCAGAATAAACAAGTTTTTAGACACCAGTGTCAAAAAAACCAAGAAAGTCCTCCCTGGCTCCTAATGCTCCTTCTCTGGCACTCACTTAAGCTCTGACACCTCCTTTGTGCGGGAATAATGTGCAGCTGCTAAATGAACCAGACAATGAAACTGATTTGGGGCAGGGAGGAAAGAGAGGGCAATATTAAGAACCAAAGTGTTGTAGGAGAATGCCATGGTCTTGATTCACGTCCAGGTAAGCCCAGAGAAGCAATGCATTCACTTCAGTGGCAAGTGGACAAAGCCCTTAGGAATGTACACGTGACAAGCTCTAATACTCAGTAAAGCTTAGGAACATTTGTAATAGGTACCTCTTCCCAAATATGTTTGTCCTATTTCCTCAGTTTAAACCATCCCTATCAGCTGCTCCTAAAAGCAAACACCTCTACTCGAACCTCAAGGAACAGAAGACACATGAGCCATGTCCAATCAAAGATAGCAGCAGTTATTACATAGGTAATATTAGAATAGGATGCAGCGAAGAAAACCATACTACACAACAACAAAAGAACAACAAAGAAATATACAACAAAACACTCATATAATGTACCTAAAACAAAATTTCTTACCTGTTCATGAAAATCCCCCCACCTACTTACTGTGCTATTGTGTGGTAGAACCTGCCACGACAGAACATTTAAATTTTCACGTGTCTAGGCGTTTTTATGAAAAAGTCTAATACTGATGCTTTCTATATAAGTGGATATATCTAGTAGATACATCTACAATGCCTATGTCTAGTGGGTTACAGCATGATTTCAGATATTCAGTTCACTGACTGCTTAACATTAGGTAAAAATCCATGGCAATATTAGCATCTGTGAATACAAGACTACTGTGTAGAAGCAGGATTTATATGCACCCAAATTCCTGCCACCACTTCTGACTGAAAACACACCACTAGCTTGATATGGCAATTCCTACGCTGCACCGGCCAGTGAGCATTTAGTAGTATTCACAAGCTATGAAGGAAGACAGACCTGAAAAACGAAATATCAGAATTCAGCAGTGACAAGTAAAACAGTTTTTTAAAAAGAAAATGTCAAATATTAATGGCATCCTCTTCATCAGCCAGACAGCTAGCAGACTAGAGCAAAAAGATCTGAAAATACATCATCTGAATCATAACTTACCATTGTAGTTGAAGCCATGTGGCCAAATGGCAAAGTACTTAAGGAGTTTCGTGCAGCAGGCAAAGAATCATATTTGATGGTCAGACTTGGGGTACTGAAAAGAAAAAAATCAAGGAGAAAAAAAAATACCACTGAGAAACTAAATAGGCATTTTATTTAAATACAGCATTTTTAGTGGTTAATTGTACTTAAATCTCATTTGCATAGTTTCCTTCCCTCCAAAAGTAGGAGCAAGAGCTCCATTCGCTGCTAGTGCAGAGGTTCAGTCCAATGACTACTACTACTTTTCACAATCACCTTACATTGGTTTTATTCAATAGTAAAGCAAAAAGCATGTAAGTGTACATATACTTTTCTCTACTGCAGCAGTCTACCTAGACTATCCCAAATGTCACATCCTCAGATGCACAGGACGCTAAAACGTTTAGTGACAAGTAGAGTGTTTAGCACACCACATCAGCTCTTTTGTTTAGCTTTTGAGAAGGTGTTATTCCATAGCCAACACCTCCACTAGCGGTGTCTTCTAGCATTGTTTGGTTTAATACTGACTCACAGCAAGCTGTCAATCAGGAAATTAAAATAATTTGCTGCCACCGCCTCCGCGGAGCCGCGGGGGCGGAGAGAGCGGAGCAGCCACCGACGCCAGCGGCCGGCCGGGAAGGGCCGGGCCGGGCCGGCCCAAACCAAGGGCGCAGGCCGGGCCCCCGCGTCCCGCACAGCCCAGCCCCGGCCCAGGCCCCGTCCCGCCGCCCCCTCCCCGGCTGGTGCG